>RJWJ010023896.1:0-25382 GCA_004363605.1 Indri indri
AAATAAGACTGTGTGTGTGAAAACAAGATAAGCTTTAGGAGGGAAATAGATGACTCAAGGGCACATAAGAGGTTTACTAGAACGTTTAAAAATGTTTTTACAGTACAGGTAAATGGGACTGAGATTTAAACTCGTTCGGCTTAGGGGAAAAAAATAAATAACAATGAAACATAACATGTACTATGTGTACACACAGAAACAAGTCTTATAATAAAACTTTCTGCCTTTTTTTAAAGTTTCTAGAGCATTGGCTGTGATCTTTTGGGTAAAAAGTGCGTCGAGGAATACTTCTAATAGAAGTTTCTGGTAGAGAGGGTCTTCATGAAGAATAGGGTTGGCTATAATGTCAATACTTTTCAAAACGTCATAACTTCCTCCCACCCCACCTTTTTACTAGAAGCGCAGACCTGGATATATTTTATTAAAATGATGCTCTGAAATTATGAAAGATATTCTCTGTCCAGTCAAGGAGCAAAAGCAAACCCTTTGTTATTTTGTTGTTGTAGTGAGATGTTAGACTATCTTTTAATCCCCAGCTCTGCTCTCTTAGTGGTCTCAAAGCTCTTGCTTAAAAACACAGACTTGCGCACATCAGTTCCCACACTGGAATGCAAGATACTAAAGGAAGGAATTTTGCTTTATTTTTTTCTATTCCCACAACATATCACTGTGCCAGTTCCCAGGAAGTATGTATTACATGGATGTCAATATTAACAGTGAGTTAGTGAATATTTTTAGTTCAATTGTCATCATTTTTCAAGTTGTGCATGTGTACAATTAATAGAAAATCACCTTAACCTCAAATCACCAAAATAGATAAATAAATATTTTAAAGCCAAAGTTTGAAAAAAATAACATTGGCTTAATATTTATCAGGGAATCCATAACATTTTGAGAAGCATTTATACTCTGGATGCTTATATCTTAAAAATGTTTCTAGTTTTTACATCTGGAAGGAATTTCTTCATTGTATCACAAATACTTTGCTTCATGGTGACTCGTACGAATTCATTTCTCCTTTTTTAGGATTATCACAAATTATTCTAGAATCTATTTATTAACTGGTCGCTGTTCCTCTCTGTGGTGCTGAAGAGGCATTTGTTTGGGAATAAGGGAATTGTCACAATAGTTTCAGTGAGGTGGATTTTTCTCTTATCAGTGTTAAAAAATAATAAAACACAACGGTAATTTTTTAAATGAGCACCTACTATGCGTCAGATGCTTTTATCTGAGCACCTGGTATATAATAGCACATGGTATATAATAGTCCCATTATATACATGGAGAGACTCTCAGAGGCTCAGACAATTCAGTATTTGTCAAGGTTATGTAACAGGTAGTAAGGAAGCAGGATTCACTCCTAGCCTTTCTGACTCCTCACCCTGTGTTCTTTTCACCTGTGGACAGCAGAGGTTTAGGGTGAAAGAAAAACAGCCTCAGAGAACTCCTCTTGTGACTTCTATCATACTAAAGGGCATATGATCATTGCAGCTACTTTCGGAAATGGCCTTTTCCCCCTAACGAGATGGCCAAATCAGCTCCATGAATCCAGGTTCCTAAGCAAGGTATGAAAATGTATACGCACATTTGCTCCGATAAATGGCATTAAAACTAGAAAATTTTAGCGACCGAATTATATTCGTTTGGTACTTGAATAATTTAAAAGGAATGTCATGAATCTGTCCCCCTCCACCACCCACTACACACACATTTGAGATGCAGAGATATTGGTGAGATGTTGTAAATAAAATGTGTATGTATTAAATATCCGAAATGCTCAGGTTATTCAAAGAAAAGAATAAACGTATTATGGGATACTTAGCCTCAAGTACTTCATCTTTGATTTTAACAGTAACTTTCAGATCCATTTGGAGATACAGAATACAACCATAGCTTTTGTTTAAATCTCAAATTGGTATGGACGGTTATTTGGTTTTAACAGTCCCTACAGTAAGTTTTCTTTTTTGCGTGTTTAGATTGACTTATTTTGTCAGTTTTTAGGGTTTTTTTTATTTTCTAGGCAAGATGGCATTCTCTTCCCCTTCTGCTGTTAACATTTAAAGCTTGCCACCTCTTGTGCTGTGGTGTAAATTCCAAGCGACTGACGATGATTAAACAGAAAATGAAACTTGAATGGCAGTATCTCAAAATCTACTTAAAGCCATGACAGGTACCTCTCTGTAGCAATGTATCAGTTTGAACACATGAAGAATAAGAAATTGTGGCTTTTTTGTGTGTCTGGGTTTCTTTTTCTTTGAAATCAAAGGGGAAAACATACTGATTTTTCCCGGATCCCTGAAACAGTAGTGTGGATTTCTAAACAGGGTGGACAATACAAATACAAAATTAATTATACCCGAACGTGAAATCTCTCACTGTGCACATATCTCTTTTATACCAGTTGTAATTTCTCATTTATTTACAGATACTGTAGTAACATTGAAAAAAAAAAGTGTGTGTAACTGTAATTAAAAAGCAAGCACTCGAGAAAGATAAGACACAAAGAATTAATTGGGATTATAGCTCTTCTTTCTGTATTGACTGCAAAAGCTGGGTGATCTTCTGAATTGTGCTTCAGGGGTGATCTCAAGTCTCCCTCCAACCCCCAAGGTTCTCCTTTTTTTAACATTTGTTATTACTTAGCTATTTTATTTGGCAGGGATCGCTTCTATCTCATCGTCTAATGCACTGGCAAGGTTCCTATTGCCAATAGCTTAGAGCCTACTACTGCTAGGGTAAGTGGCACAGCCGAACTTTCTAGCCTCTGCATCCTTATAAATAATGCATGTGGTTTCCTGTAACTACATGAACTCTCAGACTTTTGTAGGCATTTCTTTGTTAGGGTAAAAGACCTGGGAGATGAACAGTTGTGGAAATAGTTACAGGCAGTTATTATCACTGATTAGGACCTGAGTCTGTGATATATGCATTCATCCCTGGGTTAATGCTAATGGAATGCTTATGGTATTTATAGTAGACATAAATAAGATACATAAAAAGAATATCTTTGCAGACTAAACTGCACGTTTAATTCAACGTGCAAAGCTCTGGCAGTGTTAATCTAGGACCTTTTGAGACTCTGTTGCCCATAATTGGACCTCATTTACTCCTTATTTTTAAAACCTCTTTTAATTTACACAGAATCCATTGATTTTTACGGTGGGTGTGTGCACCTTGTTCTTAAGAGCAATAGCAAGGAGGTATTGGTGAAAGATAATACCTAATGCTCCAAGTAGCCTAGTGGTGTAAAAAATTATTGGTTTTGTAATGAAAAAGGTAAGATGCTATGTTAATAAGCTGTTAGCAAAGTAAGTAACGTGTACTCATACTTTTAACTTCAAAGTGTTTATAAAGGTAGGTTATTAAAAATTAATGTTTCATTTTTGAACATCAGAGAAATTAGTATTTAAATAAGAGAAACTCATTTTTAAAAATGAAAATCATTTTTAGCAGTGTTCTTTTAAAAGGTACCTTCAAGCAATGTTGATATAAAGTAAGCAAGTTTCACCACGGTATATGCCGTTTTCTTCATTGGACACGCCATAATTGGACATGTCACAGAATGACAATGTTCAGCATTTAAGATTATGTTGTAAGGATAAAAAATTCAAATGGATTTAGATGTTGAGTGAGGAACTCGTTGTTCTAGGACCTTGTATATTTTCATCAGAATTAATTGAAACAAGAAAAATTATGTTTCTAATGAGATAAAGGATATTAATCCTGCTTTTATTATTGATTTCTTTAATTACCATCTTTATTCATCTCTGAGCAGCTCATACAGTTACAAAGATTGATAGCTTATAACTTTCTTTAATGCTAAAACTGGTCCTCTTCAGCGTTTGACATGCCAGTGATTTTGCAGAGCTAAGTTGTTAACCAGAACTCATGTTTAATCAAAATGTTTAATACTTATTTTTTGAATGGTGTCAAACTTTCTTATTGATTAGACTAGGTTCTGTAAGCAGCTACTTTTAAAATTAAATCATTAGATCTATATCTGTATGCGTGTAATTCAATTTTTTCTTTTTCATTTTGACTACCGTTTTTTTCTTTGCTGAAATTTTAGAATTTCTATGAAGTTAACACATTTAATAGTTCACTGTACTTTGAAACTTACATTGGCATCACCAGTAAATGAGAAGTCTTCATTCGTAAAAAAGATAATAATAAAATAATATATAAATGCTATATTCAATTGATTTATTTTAATCCACCCATCCAATACAATAAAGCTAACAGCTTTTAAAAAGATCAGCCAATCATTACATTACTACTAGTCTGTTTTGGTGGGTGTATTGTTTTGATGGTTACTGAGAATGGAAACAGATGGATTATGTTTTTCTGCCTCTAGTTGTCCAATACGTCCAAAGGTCTCTTGCCCAGCCATGGCCTGTCCCTTCTGGAATTGAATCTCTGCATTCTTCTTCTATCACTAGTCAAAACAAAACACTATCAGAAGAAAACATTTTCATAACTGGATCTCGAGTGAAAGAAAATCTCAGATACTTAGACACGCATATACAATAAACAGCGTTTCCTGACAGGCTCATTTAAAAAAAAAGAAAAAAAAAACAACTCCACAGTGTGGCAGCTGCACAAATAGAATCCTTTATAAGACTATGGACTCTCACTTCTGATGTCTTTGCCTTTGTGTCTGGCTAAGAATAGGAAAACTAAGTCTTCCATTAGAATATAAATACCATGGAAGCAGGAACCACTGAAGTGTTTTCCCCTGTGCCTCCCTCCTCTTTCTCTCAGTCTTATGTACATACGAGGCACTTGCTAAAGCATCACTGAATGAATGAATGAAGTTGCCAGAAACAGCAGGGACAAAATCAACCTAGGATGTATCTGGAAAAACTTAGAAAAAGTTGCATTTTAAAAATTAAATGGGGACTCTGTGGCAGAAGAGGCGTTAACTAAAGACCAAATCTTCCTTTTTCACTTAAATTCAAGTAATTTCTAAGTTGCTGCAATCGTGCAATGTTTCAATATGAAATTTCTTTAAAAAAATTGAAAGGGAAATTATATTTTCCTGCTAAGCTATGAGTTTATGACGTGCCTTCTTCCCTCATCGTGTTGATGTTAGAAGAAATATGCAACGAAGGGCCATCATACTGTTCAGTACATTAACATTTTTTGATTCATACATTTACTGGCAACATCATTTAAATGGGGTGGCTTCACCATGATCAGTATTAAGCTGCACACCATAATTAAGTGGACAACCCAATGTTGCACATTAAATTGGTGTTGGAAAAAGGTGCACTGATTTCAGAAATACCGAGGTCTGTCTGAAAGTATCCAGCCATTGTTAATATACATATTCGTGTTACCTGGCTGGATACACTCTGGACAGACCTCATAAATCTTTCCAAAGGGGAAATTGTGATATGTATGTGAGCTTGTACATTTTCATTATCATATTTTGTCGTCTTTTTCTTCCCTCTCTTCCTACTTCAGTCTCGTATAGGTCCAAATAAAAATTTTACTGTAGAGCTCAACAAAAAACAATCTCTTATGTAACCAATATTTATGACCTTTCTTTTTGAAAATCTTCTTCCATTGGAGCAGTGTAAAGTTATTGTACAGTCGTAGGAAAAATGGTCTTTGAAATCTGGTGGTTTCACCACTGACTAGCTGGGTAATCATGAGTTATCTTTGTATCTTCTCCAATCCTTACTTTTCCCATCTGTAAAATGAGAATAATGCCACTGACTTTGCAGACGATTATAAATAAGGACAGATGTATTTATACTACTTGGCACAATGTTTGACCTGCTTCTGTTTTCCATAGTCAGCCATCTCTTCCATTTCCTAAGGTGACTCAGACCTTACCACTCTCAAAATCTGAATCATGCCTTCGCTCTCCACAGGTGTCACTTGCTATTTCAGAGAAAAGAGTGACTGTAAGATGGAAATTATTTTAACGTCCTGCTACCAAACCTACAAACCCCCCAGCACAGTGCCTGGCACATACATGACTACTTAGTGATCGTTCTTTGGATGGATAAGTGCATGGATAGCTACCTAAATTAACATACAGAGTAGGTCTTTGGAAATGGTAGCTATTTTTATTATAACTAATACAGTGACCTTACAATTTGAAATCTGCTTTTGAAAAGCAGGTCATCCTGAGGTTTTCCATTTTTCACCTGCCAGCTTGGAAAAGAGGTTGGTTTAAATGCTAAAGAGCACATTCTAGATCAGTTGCTGCATGTTGGCTGAATTACAGTAATGCCATTTCATTCTGAACATTTAGCCCTGATGTGTTTTTTTTGACAGTAAGATAATTATTTTTGTACTCATTCAACACATTTTTTTCCCAGCCATAGGTTACGTAAAGCCACCTGCTCTAAGAGTACAGTTAGCTCTGTGCATGAGATGCCTAAAAATGTTTTCCATTCTCATTGCACTTTAAAAAAAAAAAATTAGAGATCCCTCTGCTATTCTTTTGCATTGCCAAATGCTTAGACACCTTGCGGAACTGCTTAATTAGTACTATTTATCTCACTAGATTCTTTGGTTTTAAGGGTGTGAATGGGTAACAGTAATTTAATTTTTGATGTACCCCGAAGTGTCCCATCCAAAATTTTTTTCTTGGAATCTTTTTGGGGGTGAAAAGGAAGAATAAGGGAGATGCCGTAGGTATCTTTTTAGATGTCTTTGCCATCAGTGACAACAGTAGACATTTGGAAGGACATGCTCGAAGAAGAGGGCGGGCTACATCCAGGTATTGAACCTGGAGTTAAGGAGACTTGCCCTGAGGGTGGGTTATTTCTCTGACCTCTAGTGACAGAGTTGTGGCAAAGCCTCAGGGAAGAATTTTTGAGAAACACTTCAAAAGACTTACGTTTCGTTTTAGGATTCTATCCAAAAGCATTTCAAACCATTCAAGCTAAGCGTATCCTTTCTTATGAAGGTACTTGGAGGCCAAAATGAAGCACATTGTGGAAACTCTCTGCACTGCAGTGATATGTAAAAGAAGTACGTTTCCTGTTAAGTTAAATTGCTCTGCCTGCCTCTTACTGTCAGGGACGTGATTTAGTTAAATACCGATGCTTTTAGAGGGGCTTTGTATTGCATCATACATATTTAATAGTTTATAAAATATCTGTAGGAATAACCGGGTGGGAAATACAGCAATGGAGAAGCCCAACCTCCACATCACAGCTCTGGCTTTATAGTGTCCACTGACCAGGTGACCGTTGGAAAAGGTATATTTAGTCTGGGAGTGTCCCATATAATCCACAGAGTCTATTTATTTCAACAGAATGAAGCTCTCCACCTAACCCTTCCGATTTTGTCGGTAGTGTGATCTGTACGTTTTCCCTAGCCACATTAGTCAGAGATGTTCCAATTCCCTAGTGATGGAAGTATAGCATTAGGGAAAAATCCCTTCATAATACATAAAATGGTATTGAGTAGCGGGAGGGGTGCAGAAAAAGCTCTTAGATTTTCTACAGCAATTAATAGATAATGGTTCAAATTATATGAATCTTTTACCCTTGATGTAATTTTGAAATTCATCTGAAAAATCAGTTCCTTAGAGTAAAAGTGTTGGGGTAGGCAGGTTGTGGGGGGAGGGGGGATGCAATGTAGGAAGGGAATTAAATAACCAAGTGTAGGTTACTAAATGCAGAATTGGTGGATTATGTGTTTGGCAGAGGTAATGAATTTTTATAATAAAACTTTACTATAGCGTCTTAAGACAGGTTCTCTATAATGGACAGAAACCACCATAAATTAAAAAAAAAAAATGTCCAGCATTTTATTACAAAATTTTCAAACATAGAAGAGCTGAATGAATTGTATAGTAAGCTTATACCCAATACCTAGATTTTACCATTAACTTTTTCCTGTATTTGCTATCAAATGCCTACCCATTCATCTTTACTCGTTTTATTTTTTTTTTATTTTTTATTTTTTTTGAGACAGAGTCTCACTCTCTTGCCTGGGGTGAGTGCCATGGCGTCAGCCTAGCTCACAGCAACCTCGAACTCCTGGGCTCGAGCAATCCTACTGTCTCAGCCTCCCGACTGGCTGGGACTACAGGCATGTGCCACCATGCCCGGCTAATTTTTTCTCTGTATATATTTTTAGCTGTCCAATTAATTTTCTTTCTATTTTTGGTAGAGATGGGGTCTCGCTCTTGCTCAGGCTGGTCTCGAACTCCTGAGCTCAGAACGATCCGCCCACCTCGGCCTCCCAGAGTGCTAGGATTACAGGCTTGAGCCACCGCGCCCGGCCCCTCGTTTTATTTTTTGATGTCATTTCAAGTACATTGCATATATGAATTCATTCTCCCCCCCAAAAATATCTCAGTGTGAATGTTATGTATATTTTTATTATATTCTTTAAAAGAATATGTAGGTAATGGATTATGCCAGCAAATGCAATTACTTTTTTCTTGAATAAGCCCCCATATTTGGACCTGAGGTTTTCTAGTCGTCCTGTTTCTGAGTATGACTTGGCCAGCAGAAGCCTTCTTTTTCCTGTTCCCTGACAATCACACCTTCCCCCGTCCCCCAGTCTTTTAATTCTCCACATTAAAAGAGAATATAACCTTGCCCCTCTAGTTCTCAGATACTGACAATTCTTGATATACTATGTGTTTGAACCACTGCACGTGTTAGGGTGACTTCCATTTTGAGGTGCCAATCTTCCTTCCTGAAGATACCCTTCCTTCTTAGCTATACCCGAGATTCTCTTTGTACCTGTGCATGTAAGCAATAAAGCTAATTGTAATGTTCCCACCATGTAGGTAATGTCTGATCTCTAGCCTGTTCTCAGTGAAAATTGTTGGGATCTATAGCTCACACTCAGTGTATCCACTTAGTTTGATGAAATGCTTTTGAATAACTGAGTCCAAATGTGAATATTGCTCTCTGAGTATCTTTCAGAAAGAGGACCATTAAGTAGAGTTGTGACCACAAGTGATCACAGGAGTGTTAAATGGAATAAACTTTCAAGTAGAAACAGTCCCAGTGAAAGGGTCAAAGTGAGATATTTTTACACAGATCATCCATGGCCTTAGTGACAGAAAATATAAACTCTCCAGTCAAGTATCTATATCTGCATTAGCAGTACATAACAAGAGCTTTTCTTTGTAGAAACTTATAGAAAGGTAGGAGCAATAAACATGAATTTTGGTCCTCACTCTGAAATTAATTCCCATGTGACTCTAGGCAGGTTATTTTTACCTCCTGGGAACTTTTTTCTTCTTGTATTAAATAAAATTCATGGGTAAGGACCGTTCCAGCTCCAACATTCCGTCAGTGAAAAATTTGAATCTCATTATTATTGAGATTATGGTTTATCTTTGCATTAAACCCAAGTCCTTTAACTCTAGATAATTTCTGACATGGAAATAAAAGAAAAGAAACAAATCATTTTTTAGCACATCTGACTCTAGCAACGTATTGTGTGATTGATGATAGAAAGTTTTGAGTTGGAGGTCAAATCATATTTTTATCTTCTGACTTTCAAATTCATATTTTTAAAGTAATAAAACTTGTAACAATGCAGGAAAAGTTTCCACCCCTTGGGCTGAGAAGCAGCAGAGAAATATGAGATTGGCATTTCATTTTAAATCGAATACTTCTGCTTCTGTGAGCATCTCGTTCTATGACCTCACAACTGTATTGCCTGTCAGCTAGGTGGCTGACTAGGAATGCCGAATCAGTTCTGGAAACTGCATACATTTTTATTTCTTCCTTTTTTTTTTTTTTTCCTTTGGTACAACTTTATATTTTCATTTTGATCAGCAACAAGGAGAAAGAACTGTGTAGACTGTAAGGAAAGTGTGTATTGTAAGATGTTGTTTCCTCTGGCTGAAGTCTTTTCAGATTTAGAAATCTGGACCATGTTTAAAAGTACAACCCTTCAGGTAATTTCTTTCCCCAAGGTTCCTTTATTCTGCGTAAGCTGCACAGGTTTATTTTATATATGGGTTTATGTGAAGTTTCAGGGTCTCTTGAGTAGCTGGTACCCTCTTATGGGTAATTCATAACTGCTTCACATGTGTATAAAACCTCATGCTCAACCATTTCTATTTTAAGCAGGAGATTTAAAAATCAAATTAACACATATTTCTAGAGCATTTGCTTTAGGAAATATGCTGTGCTATATACTAACCACATTTCTGGTTTGATTTAGGGACCATTTTGTAGAGTCAGCTGGCCAGCAACTGAACTTTAAACAAATAACTAGTGCTTAAGAATAAATCAAATTCTATGACTTTCATTTTTGAAACTTTACTGAATTTATTTTACACTGACATTGGTTATCAGAGGTATTTCTTCCTTGTTTTTAACCAAAACTTCTCTTACTGCATAAAAATACATCCATTATTATTTTTGTTAAATAAGATTGTACATGTGTATGTGCATCAAAGCCTAATTATCTCTTGCATTTTTGTTACATTTGCCATAAGACTTGAGGGAAAACCAAACAAACAGAAAACTCTGTTAGCTATGTTGTTCTATCCCCTGAACTTAACTGTATTGGTGAATATTAATGAAACAAAGCAAAGATATTTGTTCAGGTTAACTAAGCCAGCCTGTATTGCTCTAGTAAACATTATGAATGACTGTCCATCCACATAGCATCAGAATAGACATTATAAAGGTAATTTTTGTTTTGTTTTTTTTTTCTTTCTATCACACACACACATCCGCTTCTCCCCAATAATTTAACATTGTTTGCATTTACTTACACAGGTCAGTCTCCATCTGTACTACCCTGTCTTGAAGATGTTTTTCCCATAGTTGACACTCTGCAGCGTGGTAGTTTTCATTTGGATGCATTCATTCAAGAAATGCTAACTGCCTTCTGTGTGCCAGGCATGTTCTGGGTACTAGGGAATAGCAGTGGACGTAGACACAGGCGCTTGCTCTTATGCAGCTTACATGTGGGGGTGAGTTTAATCACACTTTTGAGAACAAAGCACACTGTGTAGAAAATACAGATGCTACAGGATAACTGCCACTTTCCCCTCATCCTTTGCACAGATTTATAATATAGTACTTCATCCCAAGGATCTCAGAAGCTCAAAAAAGATGTAATAAATTGATACATCATTGAGAGTCTCAATTCAAAAGAAGTTTTTGGAAAACATGAGCAAAGGCTTATCATTCTTTCCCATTTGATACACTTAAAATATTATTTCCCACTCTTCAGCTTCATTCACATTCTCCTTAAAATATGCATATTGCATTATCAATATCAAGTCAGAGTTTATAGTTAATAATTGTCAGAGATTCAGTGCTGATTACCTACTGATGCTTTCTGGAAGAAGGGGCAACCTACGCATAACAAGGTCTCATTATTTTAGGGCAGTCCACTGGTACAACTGGTCAAATATGGCATGTTTTCCTTTTAAAATTAAATGGAGAAGCTGAAACCATGCTGAGTATCCAGCGTAATTTTTTTCATCGAGTTGAAATTCACATAGCAAAATTAACCATTTTAAAACCAACAACTCAGTGGCATTTTATCACAATGTTGTGCAGCCACCATCTCCATCTAGTTCCAGATCATGTTCAGTATAATTTTAGAAGAAAAGTGACTTGTAAAATTATCAGTCAACTGTGTTTGTATATAACTGGTGATTTTACTTATGAGGAGTGAGGAATTAATAGGTTCCCTGAAAGTAAACTCACTATAAAAGTAAAGTAAAAACATGAACTTACTATAACTGTCATATACAATAAAAATACCTTTCTATATAAAATGCTCACATCCTCATCTTTGAGATCATTTACTGTATCTTGAGTTGCAAAGGATCTAAACTCATAAAGAACAAACCGTGCCAGAGTAAATTGATCATCGTGTTACAAAATGAGAACACAGAAGCAGTCAATATCAGGCATTTGATACAGCATCTCACAAAGTAATGCTTAAAATTAAGTCAAATTGTCTTCTCTGAGAACATTTTCACTGGGTAAGAATAAAGTATAATCAGAGTTTTGACTCACCCTCAAAGTGGGCAGAAAATACCTGCCCAGTAAGTAGGGTGAAATGAGTTTCCTCTCACCCATTTTGCATCATAAATAATGTAGAAGAACATGAGACAGCTCATGGATTTGGTTTGCTCTCAGAGTCCTTTTCCATTTAGTTGGGGACAGAAGAATTACAGGAAAAACGGTTAAATATTGGTATATTCCAAACTTTCCATCCACTGAAAGGATCTGTGGTGGTTGGGAGTTGAGCATAGTTGGGATAACAGAGTTTCACTAAAATAGGCCAAATTCATTTAAGGTATATTTTGGAATACAGAAAATTTGATAAGTATCTGAACTGGCCATTAAAAGATTTGAAAAAACGGAGGGGGGTATAGAGGGTATCCAAGACAGATCAATATGAAGAAAGCCTGCCAATTTATTAGAGGTACCATAATCTGTGTAATTCAATCTCAAGTAAAAAATAAAACCAAACAAAATATATGCATTGAATGAAGAGCGCAGCTCTAGGTTTGGAACAACCAAGTACAGAGAGTCCCCGCATTCAAAGAAATTGCATTTTTCAGCCTGGTATACGGGATGCAATTATATAATGACACATGACTGTGAAAATGTGCCCCAATAAATGGTACAGTTAAGAAATGCCTGTGATTTAAAAGAATGGGAAGGACCCCATGGAGGATCTGAGACCTAACTGAGGGGATGTTTCTGGACAGGTAGGGGGAGGCTGGCAGTTCCATATGGGTACTCTAATCCTCTCACAGAAGCAGCAAGTTTTTAAAGTTATCTTTAGGCCCTAGAGCTCTCTTGTGAAAATCACAATTTTAGAACTCATTAGCGAATAAATAATTACCCTTTGTACACTGTTATCTCCCAAAATGAAATTAATGCTGCCGTCGTTTATTCTATATTAGATGCCATGAAGTAAATTCTACTTTGTTCAGCCGTAAAATTTGGGAGCAAGGATAACCTTTTTCAGAGATATTTTCGGAGTCAAATAGCCAAAATATGGGGTGGGGGGAGGAAGTAAAAGAGAAAATAAGTGGGTAATATTGTCAAAAGCAAAATGGCATTCATCATCTCCTCTCATCTGCTGGAGCTGTCGTACATTCTTCTGGTAATAAAATAAATAAGAGTAATGTAGAACTAAATAGACTAGCTTGAATTGAAGTAGCAGAGGTATTTTCGTATTTTTTAACTTGGTGATATAATAGGAGTTTTTTCTTTATCAAAGCAGGCTTAGAAGGAAGCTGGAATATTATGAAAGTGGATCAGAAATACAAGTACATTTGACTTCATTCTGCCAAATCCCATTCTATATTACTGTGTCTCCTCTTGACCCAGGTTGACTTACTAGCAATTTACTTCCTTACGTTCTATGTTAATTGTGGCTGCAAGTTCTTTGTCACTCTCTCCATCAGGATTTATTTCCCCTGTCCTTGAATCTGGTCTGACACTGGGACTGCTTAACCAACTGGATTCAGTGGAAATAAGTTGTGCCATTTCCAGACCCAGTCTTTTAAGACAACTGGCAGCTTGTGTTTTCTCTCTCTTGGGACATTTCCTCTCAGAACGTGGCCACCATGCTGTGAGAAGCTCAAGACACATGGAGAGGCCACATGTTTGTGTACCATTCGATAGCCCTGGCTGAGCTCCCAACTGACATGTGGCAGCAGCTGCCAGTCATATGTGTGAGCCATGTTGAATGTTTCAGCCCAATTGCACCTCCAGCTGATTGCAGCCCCAGCTGACATCAAATGGAGCAGAAGAACCGCTCAGCTGAACCCGGTAAACCTACAGACTAGTGAGATACAATGAAATGGTTGTCATTTTAAGCTATTTCAGGGTGGTTTGTTTTACAGCAATACAACTGAAATAGCTTTCCAAAGAAAACCCTGGAACTGAGACTGTGGGAGAGGTCTATAAATAGATGATGTTTAAATGGCCCATGCTTAATCTTTCTAACTTCTCAAAATCACTTGGTAAAATTTTAGAAGTGTTATTTGGGAAACTAGGTACCTTTAAGTTTGTTTACAAATTATATTAAGGTAATAATTCCTGTTTCATTGTTATACATTTTAGTTCTCTTATTCTCCCATTGAATTGATATGTAAGCAATACATAATCAGATGCACTCTTGATTAAAAAGGAAGAGCAGTATTTTCCGCAGAAATAGCATGAGCCAGGCCTTGTTCACGTCTTGGCCCTATCATTTAATAGCTGTGTGTCCATGGCTAAATTACCTAAGCTGCCTGAGCCCACGTTTCTCTATTTTCTAGATAATATGGACTATGTGGGATTAATGAAGATCAGAAATAATGTACATTAGGAACCTAGCAGAGTGCCTGGCACGTAGGGGGAGCTTAATAAATGTAGTTTTTATTATGAGGGAGGTGGTAATATAAGATTTTAAAAAGGTAGTAAACATTTGTCTCTTGTTCATTTTTTGAAAAAATGGGGGTGTTCCTGGGCTTTATTGAGGTGGAGCTTAAAGAGTTAAAATAATATATCTTTGCAGTTCTTCCTACAAATATATGTGTTTCATCTGAAGGAAATTCTGACCCCTAACCCTGTTCACACTACCCTTCTTCCCTCTTTTATTGCTATAGAGGATTTGATGAAAAGAGAATGGCAACTTCTGGCCTCTAGTCCCAAGGGTAGAACTAATGGAGAATTCCTTTTTTTCCTCACCTCCTGTCCTCCTCCCTCTCCCCAGTTACATTCATCTCCCAATTTGGTGGGGAAAAAAAACAACTTTATAGGAAGCTGGCTGTCTGCAACTGATCTTAGCACCAAGGTGTCCCGGGCTTCATAGAATACATTTCCAGGGAGGACACATGCACATCTCAAAGTCTGATTTGTGTAGTTCAGGGGGAAGAAGAGTTGTAGCAGCTCATAGAATTCTGTCTCTGATGTTCTGTCCTAGCCATTATATAATAAATTTGTTTTCTTTGTAAGTGTTGGGAAATTTCAATTACTGGGCCATAAGTTCCCAGTAGGTTTTTTTGTTGTTGTTGTTGTTGTTTTGGTTTTTTAATCTGCTGACTAGGTTTGCTCTTGATGATTAAGGTAAGTAATTGCTATTATATTAGTGTAAGTTAAGAACCACTTTTCTTAATTATTGGTTATTGTTCTTGGTGTCTTCTCCTACCCACCCAATTTGGGGTTGCCCGAACCCCATTTTGATGTTCGAAATTTAGGTGACCTTATTTCATGGATGAAATACCATATACTCATTATACTTGAGTATAATTTTTTGGTTTGGGGTAGAATTGGGGAATTAAGTGCCATATGTTTAAACTGGGTGATCCTTGAAGGAATTATAAATTACCCTAGTTTAGCTTAAACACTTACCTGCTTATGGTTGTTTTTGAATAGCTACATGAATATTGATAATTAAGATCTTAATACCTTTCAGTCTGGATACTTTAAATGCTTCAGTAGAGATTTTCTGCTATGAAAGTTCATGTCCATTGTTAGCATCTGTGTAAGAAAGCTCTCACTACTTTAAAATCAAATAGTTAAAGCTACAAAATAAGCATAGGAATTATTTTTAAATACCAGTCACTGGTATATAAACGCAGGTTACAGAGAGATGAACGTAAGGATAACTCATTTTGCCCATAAGCTTGTCACAGGCATGGTTACAATTATGCAAATTGGTTCAGGCTTTTGTTTTTGTTAGTTATAGTGCAGCAAACACATTTAAGATATTAATACCCTTTAAATCATTCATAATTACAGACTAATTTCATCTCGAAGGAAATGATCATATTCTTATCTCCTGCCATTTAAAGCTTAAACATATTTCAAAGCAGTGAAGATTGTGCTGTACAAAATATGCGCTTAAAGCAGATTTTCTCAGGACTTGAGCTCTAAATTTTACCACTTCTGGGACTCATGTGATAGATACGTAGTATAGATTTAGAGAGAGTTTTAAAGACTCCTATTGACATAGGGGAATAAAATGGATCCCTAGAAACTATTCAGATGTCCAGTCACAGTAAGTGTGGATTAACGGTTCAGATCATATAGTGTGCACTGACAGGACAGAATGCTTGGGGGAGCCTGAGCTCTCTGTTAAGGATGGTGCATTTCTTCTGGTATTTTAATGACTGCTGTTTTAAAAGAAAGAAAGAAAAAAAAAACCCCAGCATTGAAACTATCTGCGAGGTAAAGCTACTGAAACCTAACCCAGCAGGCATGCTCTTATAGAAAACTCTTCTTGGTACTTGCAGTGAGGCTATAGCTGAGGACATGTGGTGTATATTACAGTGCCCGGGGAATTCAGATCTCTGCAGTGTGCAGTCACTGTGAAAGGCTAATTTAAAAATGAAGCGGTAGCCTTTGCTCCCTTGTAGCTCTCTTACTTGCCAGAGCTTCCTGTTCGCTTGACATTAGTCTAGTCTGCTTTGGATGGGACGAGAGAAATGGAAATTTAAAGGGGACCATAAAGGGGATATGTGGACTTCCATCCCTTCCCCGAGCACTCCCTTCCTCCAGCGTACACTCAGCATTTCACACCGGACATTGCAAAGTCTTGCACGATCCTTGCAAAAAGGGCTAAAGGCAGAGCTGTCCATGGTTAGGATAAAAATGTTGGAACTGATGGTTGAAAATCAGGTAATCACAGTCGTCTTGGTGAGCACAACTTATTAGAGGGCCAGGGAAGGAATGCTATCTCTCAGCAGCAGGCAGGAAGAAATTGCTCTTAAAAAGCTTACCTCTCCAGGGAGGAATCAGATATCAGACTTTGCCAAGCCTCAGGTCCAACCCATAAGGTCCCACCTACATCCCCCCCGCCCCATCCCAGCTTTGTTAGATTGCTAGCATCGATCGCTGGCTTTTTCTGACCCAACAGTAGGTGCAGGAAAGGGAGCCAGCCAGACTGAAAGCAAGCAAGGTGGGGGTGGGGGGAGAGTGGAGCTGCTTTTGTAGAGAAAGAAAGCAAAAGAAGAGAAAAGGGGCCATGGGGACTAAGCTTCACTGGTGCCCGCCTGCTTCTCTTTGATTTGATGGCCTTTATTCCTTCTAATTGGATAAAATAGGAAGTCACTGGCAGTCCTGTGTTGCTGGGTGTACTGATTTTACTCAGAGCAGCCAGCAGGTCTAGAGTGTGGGGAGAGAGAGGGGGTGGGGAGAGGGCTAGGACAGAGAGAGACAGAGAGACTGTGGATGAGCAGGGGGAAGAGAAAGAGAAAGAGACCGAAGCAGAGGAGAGCCGCAGGGGAAGAAAGTGAATGAGCGCTCAAGAAGGACAAAGAGAAGTAGCCCGGGCGGGTGGAGACGGGGCGGGGAAGGCAGTCACCGCCCCTCCTGGCGCACTCTTGCCTTCCCGGCCCTCTGCGCCGACCGCGTTCGCAGGGATGCTCCGAGGGCAGGCACCTGCTGCTCTGTAATGATTCAGCCGCTTTCCGCCGTCGCGCTAACACAACAGGATGCTGTTGCTACTGTCGCTGCTGCCTCTCCTGCCGCCGCCGCTGCTGCCGCCGCCGCCGCCGCCGCTGGTCCTGCTTCTGCTTTTACTGCTCCTGCATGACAGTTGCGTCCTTCATCTGAGCAGGCACCAGCTTCAGATGCCCGAGGTGAGAAACATGCCTTTCGGTCTGGGCTACTGGTTTACCTAATTCTCCCGCGAGCCCTGCCGTTTTCTCTTCCGGGCCCCCCCCCGTCCTCTGGACCAGCCGCCGGGATGGTTTGGAGAAGCATTGGAAAGAACTAGAAAAGTGGCCCAGAAACAGCAGCTCAACAATTATTACGATATACTTTTCTTTTGTAGATGCTAGAAGCTTCTCTTTTTTCTTTTTTTTCCTTTCCCTGTTCCTTCCTCCTGAACTCTTCTTGCTTTTGATAATGGCCTTGGACTCGGACGACTTATCGATTTCCCCCTCTAAGATGCTGTATCATTTGGTTGGGGGGGGCTCTGCATGGTAATGGACCGTGAGCGCGGCCAGGCCTTCTGGAGGTGAGCCGATGGAGATTTCCTCCCCAGACATGTCTGAGGTAGCTGCCGAGAGGTCCTCCAGCCCCTCCACTCAGCTGAGTGCAGACCCATCTCTAGACGGGCTCCCAGCAGCGGAAGACATGCCGGAGCCCCACACTGAAGACGGGAGAAGCCCCGGACTCGTGGGCCTGGCCGTGCCCTGCTGCGTGTGCCTGGAAGCCGAGCGCCTGAGAGGTTGCCTCAACTCCGAGAAAATCTGCATCGTGCCCATTCTGGCCTGCCTCGTCAGCCTCTGCCTCTGCATTGCCGGCCTCAAGTGGGTATTTGTGGACAAGATATTTGAGTACGACTCTCCTACTCACCTTGACCCTGGGGGGTTAGGCCAGGACCCCATTATTAATCTGGATCCAACTGCTGCCTCAGCTGGGTGGGTGTCCTCTGAGGCATACGCCTCACCTGTCCCTAGGGCTCAATCTGAAACTGAGGTTCAAGTTACGGTGCAAGTTGACAATGCTGTCGTATCCTCTGAGCCTTCAGCGGCACCGACACTGAAGAATCGTATTTTCACTTTTTCTTTCCTGCCTTCCACTGCATCATCCTTCCCTTCTCCCACCCGGAACCCTGAGGTGAGAACACCCAAGCCAGCAACTCAGCCACAAACAACAGAAACTAATCTCCAAACTGCTCCTAAACTTTGTAAGTAGAGAGAGAGAGACACGATGATGAACAAAGGAATGGGGTGGGTGTGAGGTCCCAAAAGATGTTCTCTAGAGCACGTAGCTGTTTCCCTTTCTTCTTGCATTTCAGCCGCCTGGTTTTGTTGAAGCGAATCATGTGACTGAGATGCTCGGTCTGGCATCTAAGGGATGAGTAAAAAGATCTCGTGAACTCCTGGTCTGAACCAGGAACCGGTGCTCTAGGAGCAGCTCCCTCTAGCCGGACTGTTAAATCTGGGGTTGGAGATGCAAAAGTTCAGCATCTGCCAAGTCATGCTTGAATTTAAGTTAAACTCAATTTGTTTCGAACACTTTTTAAAATTAAAACATCAGATCATCCTTTTATATACGTACAAGTGCGACTTCCATTCACCAGTGAATAGTATATTGTGTCTTCCCATCATAGGCTTCCTATCACCTTTCTGGTACCTTCTACCTCCCAGCAACCCCAAGATACCCCCGTTGTCTTCCTCTGTCTCTTCTTCCTGTTCCCTAGCCACTCTCCCCACCTTTGCATTTTAGTTGGTTCTTTCTGATGGTCCAGCAAGTCTTAAAACATTTACCATGCTCACCCCTCACCGGCTGAAGACTACTGCTGTCCTGCCCAGATTGTAGTTTTGGTTACTGAGCACTTAACTAGGGGCAGCTTTATTTTGTGCAGGACACAGTACACTTCTGCATGAAGGGATTTCTCCAAATTAGTTTTGTCTTCTGTAATTAAATGTTTAAATAGCTTCCTTGGCAGCCATTAAAAAGTACAAGATCCATTAGTAAGGTAACATCTTTTTTTTTTTTTTTTTAAAGACATGTGTCATCTTAGCCCGGCAGATTGCAGCAGCCCGGTTTAATAACCTGTGAGCAAAGGGAGCCCACGCTCTTAAAACAATACAGAACAATATATTGCCGTTTGTGCTGGGTCACTGCGGTAGCTTTACAATGTAAAGTTGACAAGGGTGAAACCGTGACTAGTCAGATTGTTCAAAACATTGATATAGAAGGGAGGAGTTTTCTGTTGCCTTTTATTAAAAAATGTTTGTAGTTTATTTTTGTTCTGCTTTTATCACTCTTTACCATTGATGAGTATTTACTTAGTAGAAAAAAGTAAAAGATCAGAGAATTTGATTCTTAATAACATGTGTAAAATCTGTTAGAGTTAAAAGAGAAGCTGAGAGAATCTGTGATGAAATACTCATTCTATTTTCCCTCTAGAGGTAATGAAGAGTAATGAATACCTTTTGCAGACATTGTGTTCCATATAAAGTAGAGCGATGTGTTATAGAAACACAGGAAAACTTGATTTGTGCTTGTGATTCAAGATTATTTCACGCACATACCAGTTTCAGTGGCAAAGATTAAAACAAAAAAGAGGCTTATTTTCCAGGTGTAATTAGGGAAAACCTCCTTCATGCAGACACTGCTTTGTATCTTTATCAAATCCCTGAAGCATCGTTAAAGGTCTGACAGACATTGCTGCATTCGCTGCCTCTTCCCACCTGGCAAAGTGACCAAGAAATAATACCCAGATGGAATGACAGGCTATAAAATGCAAGTTCAGGTCCTGCAAAGAAAAGCAAAATTCCCCGGGAGGACAAGATCACTTCTTTGTCTTTATCATTTTAAAACTTAAGTCTTGAATTAAAATGTGCCCGAATAGATGTAGTTGCCCAGAGAAAGAAAGATGGCCCTTTGAAAAACTCTCTAAGTCAGTCCTGTAATTTGCTCATCTGAGGAAATCATGCAAAGAAACATCCAGCACATTTTCCTTGTCTGGAAGCATGTCAGGAAGTATGTTGTAAAGTTTTGCAGAATTATTTTTTTAAGGTAAATTCTTCTACTGAGTGTTCGAATAGATTGTATCTTCCATATAGTCTTGTCTTTGCTTTTTTTCCAAGCCAGGGCATTGATATTGTGGCATTTGCAATAAGTGGAAAAGATTTACTGCTGCCTAAAAGCATCACTGTAGCCAGTTTGGCTAGATTCTGCTGCTGCATTCTGAAGTGCATCAGAATAAGGTTGGAAAAGCAGAGTGGAAAGTAGTTTTCTCCTGAAAAGTTGGGGTAGACAGTTGGTTAACACTTTAAAGCCCATAGGGAAACTCTGTGCTAAGTGTTTGGACTGGTGCTTTAAAAAAAGAAAAAAATCAACACTGGTATCCTAAAAATTGAGAGTCTGTTTTTTTTTTTTTTTTTTTTTTTTTTGGAAAGGGATTGGTCCAGGTAGCTTTGTTTGCAGAGACTTGTAAATGGTTGTTTTTGTTGTTTAAGAAGGTTAGTTAACCATTAAATAAAGGAAAGGGGGGAAAAAAAAGAGTTTAGAATGGGATTGTCATTTTGTAATCTCTCTCATTCTTTTTAACTAAGAAAGTATTGGCTAGTCACAGAAAGGACTGAGAATCGGGACTTTTCTTTTATCATGAGTGTTTTGAACATGAACTAAGCTGTCATGGCTTACATTTTAAAATGACATTATCGTGGCGGAAACATGCTCTTCAGTGGCTTTAGGATTTTCTTCTCCCTTTTCTGTTTTCTTTCTGTCTCAGCATATTCAGCATATTATGCACAGAGCTGTAGCCTTCAAGGTCATAGTCTGTGCAGGGCTAATTGATTCTTCTTTTTCCTGGAGCCTGAGAGAGTGGAAGAGAAACGATCCCAGTAATTGTGTCTGCGGTGTTATTCCCCAAATCAATTTACCTACTAGGATTAGGGTTTTATTTTATAAGTACTAGAATTAGTTCTTTCCTCACTGACTCTTGTGAAATTACCACATTCTATGTCTTTATTATTATAGAAGGCAAAACGTAACATTTTAAATTACCTATAGGTATAGTGGCTATGTCAGATTTTGTAAAATGTGTATGTCTTTCATAAAGTAATATAATTTCATGTTTTTACCATATTAATTTGTACATACACATAGAAATCTAATACAGAGCTAGAATTAAAATATATGTGTGTGTGTATCTGTATTTTTTATTCTGCACTTTTCTATGTGTGGTTAGTGGATTCCTTCTACAGCAATGATTGTATGAGTCACATAACACTTGAACCAGTAATTTGTTTTCTTTGTCTGGGCTCTAAAATTTTTCCTACCCTGTATTTCTATGGAAAGAACTGACTTTTGGGAGATTTCAAACTTAGATTATCATAAAAAGAGCTGATTAATTAAATTGTAGCCAGGAAGCTGTAGTATCATCTTGAAAGGAAATATTTCCTGGATGGGAGATCCTGCTTGACAACAGACTCTTGGATACAAGAATGTATTGGTATTTACATCTTAGGCCAAACTTATTTTGCTTTCTTTTAAGTCTTTTTATTAGGTTGCATGATAAACCATTGTTACTGCAGTGATGATATGAATCACTGTCATTTGCAGAAATCCTCATGATGAGTTGAATATACCAAAGGATTTCTTCCCTTCAGTCTAAAAGTGGCATTCATGTAAATTCTGATGGATCTTTCTTCCAGTTCCTGGTTACTATACTTGTAGGTATTTCAGAACAGTGATTTTAAATAACTTTTCTTCACTCGAACCATGCTGAAAACATTAAAAAATGGAAGGAACTGAAGGATCCTCGGTTTGAACCAAATAATTTCACAAATTTACTAGTGAGGAAACCCAGGCTCAGAAATATCTAGTGAAATTCTTTTGCTAAAATTCACTAAACTCTGAAAAATTTAGTGAAATCCAAAGTAGTAGAAAATAAATAGTCTCTCGTCTTCCAGAATTTAAACACACACACACATACACATATGTGCACACACACACATACACAGCTGTTATCTCCTATCATCTTATCCCCTGTTCTAGAGACTTAGAACTAGAAACTAACTCTAGTCGTTTCAGTAGCATCTGACTGACGATTAGGGAAGTACTTCAATTAACACCATTTGTCAAACATGTATAGTTCATATCACTGTTTTGTTCCTATTAAATTTTCAGTAGTGGTGGTCTTTTCCCTTTTTATTTGATCATCCATACATTGTTCAGCTTGCTTTTGAAAACAGCTTGGGTTGCCTGGGGTGAGCTCTCCCCTAATAAATAGCAGACGTCTCAATGGCTCACCTCTTTCCTGCACGTCTCACTGTGATTTTTCCCTCTTATTTCTTTGTGACACCTAGATCAGCCTTCTTCCTTCCTTTTCCTTCTCGCTTTCCTAATTATTCCTTGAATCTTACTTATTTTTCTAATTAAGTCATTTTGGCTTTATGTGTCAATACGTCATTGCATTCAAAGATATCAAAACATCTTCGCCTGTCTTTTCATGTGTAATTTTTATTTATTGCATTTTAATACTGAATGGCATTTATACATGTTACAGACACACATACAAAAAAAGTCTCCAGCCAATGAACGATATAGCAGTTTCTTATTGGCACAATGAATTCAAACTTTTGTCCCTTTCGTTTATCTCTTCCTCTTCTTATCCTTAGTGTGCTTGATGCCAATTTCTTCTCTGATTTTTCCACATTTGCATATCAGCATTTCTGCACTCCCAGAAAATTATTATGTCTCAAGCCATACATCTGTGTTCTTCCCCGTCTCTTTTCCTTTTTAGTAACACCTCATATTATCCTTTTAAAGCACGGAGGAAAAGATATTATATAGATCGAAAAACCAAGACTTAAAATAGTTATGACTTGTCTAGACACCCCCGGGAGCCAGGAATGTAACTCTTGTGCCCTGTTTCCATTGAACTTTCTACTACACCATAAACTGTATCATGTCTACTTTCATGCTCATGTTCCCATTTTTATTCTTTTGTTTATTCTACATCAACGTTTTGTTTTTCTTCTATTGTTTCCTCTTTTTCTTCATTCAGTGAATGTATGTTAAGTGCCTGCCGTGCGCCAGGCACTGTTCTAGACTGGGTATGTGGCACTGGAAAGTAGGAGAGTTCTTGCCCTCATGGAGCTTCTGTTCTGGTGGATTTTAAGAATCTGGTTGCATAGCTCAATCTGAGGTATTTCTTTACTTTCTTACGTACATACCCTCTAAACTCAGCATTTCTTCTCTTGCCTTTGTGTTACTCACTTTTTGACTTCCATTCCTGTTCTTCCCTTAGTATGTTTCTCTCTTCTATCTGCAGAATACTGAACACTTGCCTGGCGATGTCCTTTATCTTAAAGTGACACCAATCCATCTGTGCTACCAACAGGCTGAGTAGCCTTGGGTGGTTCATGTTTGGCACACGTGGCACTATTTAATCAAATTGCTGGAGTGGTTAGGAAAGTAGTATCTACCTAGTAATATCCTTTAGGAGCATTCTTTTATGCTAGAAAATATATACATAGTTCTTCTAGCATGTAAATAAAGATTGTAAGATTATTTTCAGATTCTAGAAAGCTGGTAGCTGTAAATATTTTGTTTCTATATTTTGGTCATATTTTCTGTGTCTTATTTTGTTTTGCAGAACATCGAGAGCATTAAAATATTCCCAAGGGTTTTTTAGTTTTGCTGTCCAGAGGAAGGTTTGAGTCTTCCGTTAAGTTGTTTAGTTCCCAAACTGAGTAAAGACATGGGTTCATATACTATTCACATGAAGAGTGATGGACTAGAAGTGAATAAACTTAATCTTCATCATCTCAAAGCTTGTTGCAATCTTTGCTGCAGTGAATTTGACCGTGTGTGTGTGTGTGTGTGTGTGTGTGTGTGTGTGTGTGCATTCAAAGGTTATTTCTGAATAATATAGTTGATGTCTTGTAATTGTAGAATTTTATATGTTGAACATTTTTAGAGATTATATCTGGGTCACCTTCCAACTAAGAAAAGGCAGGTCTGGAAAAGTGAAGTGACTCACCCAAGGTCACTACAGCCAATTAATGGCAGTGCCAAGACTAAAACCAAAGTGACCCTTTCTGTTGCCACTCTGCTTTTCTTCTCCAAACCGTTTTTAGCGTTTATATTCAAATAGTATATATTATCATCACTTAAAGGATTTTCATTTTCCTACTTGTTATTTGCACCCTAATTAGTAAAACTTTTATTATTCTATGACAGATGTCTTCTTTAGAGAAGAGAATTTTACCTTTATGATTTGATCAGTATAGGACACCTCTCTGGAGGTTGGATATCCATCTCCCAGCATAGTATGTGGGAGAATTTTTAAACAAAGTTATCCCAACTAAAATGTGTTACTTATTTGGAAAGATGTTAATTTTTTTATTGCTGAAAGTATTTCAGCAGTGATATTGCTAAGGGAGATTCATTCATGTTCCAAGCAAATAATATTAGGTATATTTACCTCTGAAGTCTCTTAAAACTCTGAGTCTCTCTCTTATCTTAGGGTATTAGCTTTCCAGCTGGGCAGACTTGATTTTCATTCCTGCGTAACCCTATTCATGGCCTTGAGGAAGTTAGATCATCCCTCTGATTCTGTTTCCTTATTTATATGTGATAATAGTAGTACGTGTGTCTTGCGGCCTTTGGGGGGATTAAATGAGATACTGGGAAACACCAAGTCCTAGGCCTAAAACATAATAAATATAAAGCCAGTAACAATTTTCTCTCGTTCTACTTTTGACTCCCTCCCTTCCTTTGTTCTTTTTCTCCTTTGATCTTAACAGTGGTTTTGTAACAAAGTTTGGAGACTAAGTTTGAGAGTCTTGGGGGAATCTTATGAAAAACTTAGAAATAAGCACAGAGTTGAAGAAACATCGTGATAAAGTAAAAATTGTACTAGAAACTTGAGATCCAGCTCTACCTCTTATAAGCTCTGTGACCCTGAGTGAATCACTTTATCACTGGAGATTTAGTTTT
>RJWJ010023897.1:0-25345 GCA_004363605.1 Indri indri
AATTTTATTTCAGAATATTATGGGGGTACAAATGTTTGGTTACATAAACTGCCTTTGTACTGTTTGAGTCAAAGTTACAAGTGTGCCCATCACCCAGCTAGTGTGCATTGTACCCACTAGGTGTGAATTTACCCAGCCCCTCCTGCCTCTCCCACCTGCTTGATTTCTGACGAGTGTTATTTCCGTATGTGCAGCACAATTCACAATTGCAAAGATGTAAGAGGTTTCTTGACACAAGAAAGGTTTCTCTTTCTTGACACATTTGCCTCCAGCAGAAATCATTTCAAAGCCGAATGTGCAGCCACGAGTCTAACACTGTAGCCCTCGGTATAAAACTTTGTCGAATTCTATTATACTATACCATGCTGGAGGAATAGAGCAGCTTTTTGTCTGAGACAGAAATTCTGTTCCTTTCCCATTACTGGTCTTCCCTAAACAGCAGCAAAAGCTCCTCATTCAGAAACACTTTCACTTTCTCTGTGGCCCCCTCCCTGGGCTATTTTGGCCCCTTATTGAAGAATGGAAGCAAAATTACATTTTAAAACTAACCATTAGTTTATCGATACTGAGGAGGTTTGTTAATCAAGTTAGACTTTTTCCTTTCTTGATCAATACATATCTGGCTTGTCCTGCTAACAGACAGTTGCCCAATTACCTGCTCTCTAATCTCATCCTCCCCCAGATTTAAAAATTCGGCTTGTTTCATTGATTCACGTAACAGCTAAATTGGCACCCAGTCTCTTATAGAACAGATTGAATCTGGCCTGCATTTGATTAAAATGCCTCACTGAATCCAATGCCAGATGTAGCTTTCTCACCCTTACGTTGCCCTCAGGAGTTACCCAGAGCCCAACATGTGACAGAGGGGGACGTTTAAGTCATATGTCCTCTTACCAGTCTGCAGAGACTTCCAAACGTACAATGGGATAGATTTGTCCAATAAGCATCAAAATTCCTGGTTTCCACCTCCTTGAGCTAAATTCCTAGAAATGGAATTTCTGAACCAAAGGGGCAGTTCCTTAACACGTATGATGATTCCACTGGCTGCAGAACAAAATAGGCGAGAATATATAACTGTGGAAGAAACAATGTTCCATTTTGATTTAATAAAAGGGGAAATTTCTGAGAATCACAGTGTGATACAGTAATAATCTTACAGAAACCTTAAAAACAATTTCAAGCACTAATGTTGATATTTAACAGTTCTTTCATATTGTGAAAAAAATTTAATTGAAATGCAACTGTGGATTGTAACTCACTTGCACAGAGTAATCGCTTACTTTGTCCTTGGGGATTAAATGATGAAACTAAAGGCTTTCTAATTACCAAGGGGAAAAATATCTGTTATCTATGTCATTAGTTTTCACCTCAGCCTTGCAAAGGAGAGAATGTAATTTAACTCATTTGCAATAACAATTCTGAAATTATAAGTAGAAAATTTTTAAATGTCCAATATTTTATAATGTATAAATGTGGCATAAGTCTAAATTATTTATAAATAAGTAACATTATATATGCAGAGGAACAATAAACTACTTGTCCAGTGTAATGCAAATAAGGAACAAGGTAACTCACTGTAAGATGCTTCAAAGCCACGGGGGGAATTTACTGTCAGAATTTCTGCCTGACTCCACATAAACCAACTGCACAGCTATACAGAGGGAGCCCAAACCTAAAATCTGGGCTCAAAAATACAGGACAAGAGAAAACGAAACCCATATGGAATAAATGCTTTACAGTCTTGTTTAAATCTTGCTTATAATCTTTATACTATTGTTTAACACAGTGATATTAGAGTTACAGTCAGATGAAATACCTTAGATTTCCCATCCGAAAATGGAAATAGTAATAATGATAATATAAATACGTCCTTAACAAGGGGTTATTTACAAAAAATAAATAGGTGGCAAGTCCCTTTCTGTAAAAGGGGGTATTATACAATGCAGGCAAATATAAAGGCAACAGATAAAAAGATACATGGAAACTCAAGGTAATGGAATTTCCAGATTTTACATTTCGAAATCAGCCATACTACTTGGAGAAAAGCTACCCTGAAACAGCCAACACTGGTGCCTGCAGCTTCACAAAATAGGAAAAGAAATAGGAAATTTTCAGATTGGTGGGGTCTATACTTTTCTGGCTATATCCCAATTACCCATTCTACTGGGTTCAGTGGAACTCAGAGGGCTTGTAATTTCACAGGACACAGTGTGAAGTTCATTCTTGGATGGAACTGTCCAACTAAAGCACTGGGTATCACTCTAGTGTCCTGGAGGGAGCTCCAGAAATTCATTTTTCTTAAGACAAAGACTTGCAGGGATAGCTGAACAGAGCATGTATGATTTTGCCTCATTTCACCCCCTCGGCAACCCAATGAGGTTAGTAATTATAGTGTCTTTGCCTTACAGGTGAGATGACAGAGACACAGAAAGGTTAGGAAACCAGCCAGTGTCCCACACCAGGAACTGCTTGAGCTGGGAATGAGACCTGGGAGTCTAGAGCCAAGTTGAAGTTCTTTTAATGCTCATGGAAAACCCAGCAAGATATTTTTGGGGGGAGTGAGGAGGATAGGTCTACTTTTTAAGTTGGAAATATTTAAATAAAGGCACTATTTACATATGATAAAATGTACCTATGAGTGTACAGTCTGGTGAATTTTGGTCATCGTATACAATCATGTAACCACACAATCAAGCTAAACAGTTCGCTCTTCTTGAAAATATGCCTTTGCACTCAACCCCCCATTCCCTACCCCAGGAAAACACTGATCTGATTCTGCCATTATAGTTTTGCCTTATCTAAAATTCCAAATGAATGGACTCATAAGTAGGTAGTTAATTGTGTTTAACTTCTTTCACTTTGAATAATGTTTGAGACACATTCGTGTTGTTGCATGTATTTTGTATCTTCTTGTGGCTGAGTTTCAGAGTATGGATGTGTCACAAAGTGTTTGGCTATTTACCATTTGATGGCATTTAGATTCCTTCCAGTTTGGGCTATTGTGAATAATGCTTTTATGAATATTCCCTTATGTGTCTTTATGTGGATAAATGCTTTCATTTCTCTTAAACAATAACCTAGCGGTAGACTTGCTGGGTTGTATGCTAAGCGTATGTTCACTTTATAAAATACTGCCATACTGTTTTCCAATGGTTCATCATCATACATTCATACCAGCAGGATATGAGAGTTCTAGTTGGTCCACATCCTTGCCAGCTTTTTGAATGGTCGTTCTTTTTAACTTTGGCCATTCTAGTGGGTGTATCAAACCATCTCATTAAGGTGTTAATTACTTGTTTGTGATAATTTTACTAGTGAGGTGTTTACTAGTTTTGAGATGTGTAACCTTTTTATAGGCTTATTGGCTATTTATGTGTTTTCTTTAGTGAGGTGCCTGTTCAAATCTTTTGTTCATTTTTAAAAATTGGGCTGTTTGACTTCTTATAATTGAGTTTTATAATTAAGTTGGTATAGTCTGGATTTCCGGCCCTGTCCTCAGAGTCTGTCTGTTTCTGTTCACTCTACACTACCTTCACATGCTCACCTTTTGCATATGTCCAAGTTTTAGAGTTGTTTTCAGCAGTGTGTTTTGTTTGGCAAGGTCTTTGTCTATCATACCTAGAAGCAGAAGCAGTTTGTGTTTTAGTACAACACCAGGGTGAATAAATACAAGGAAGTCCACACTGAGGCATGTCCTCATCAAACTGTTGAAAGCCAGAGATTAAGAGCAAATCTTAAAAGCAGCAAGAGAAAAATGACAACTACATATGGAGGAATGATGATCAGATTAATGGCTGACTTCTTATCAGAAACTACAGAGGCCAGAAGAGAGCAGAAAAACATCCTTAAATGTGGAAAGAAAAATTAAAAAACAAACTGTGAACCTGTAAGTCTATATCCAGTAGATTTTAAAACATATGCTACCCAGGTACTTGGAGTAAGGCCAAACTTTCAATACAGGCAATGTGATAATTTTCAATGTGCCTGATGAGGTCAGTCGAGGTGGGGAAGTGGAATCTACAGTCCCTGAATCTGCAGGAATTAAGCAGCAGCAGATGGTGACACTGCCTGCCATGGTTTCACCCTGACATCTCTCTTGGTGCTGGCTCAGCTGGAGCCAGGCAGGCTGGCCATTGTGTTTTGAAGACACTTCTGGCAGGAAGTGCCAATCCTACTGCCTCAAGGTGCTCGGACACAGGAGGCCCTCTGGCTCCTGGTGAATACCCGACTTCTTTGTTTGGAGACTTGACGATGATCAGCCTCCCTGTGCTGCTGTCAATTTTCTAGCTAGTTGGATTAAGATTCAGAGGTCATGAGGCTAACATCATAGTTTTGGTTTCAACTTTTAAAAAGTCTTAAGCATCATCTTTTAGTTTATTAAATCATTTTCACCAAACAGTTCAATACGACTTTCAGTGATTTCATGATACAACAGAGGCTTTAGCCTGAGGCTTAAGCTAAAATTCAGACACATTTGGTGTTTCAGAGTCCCAAAAGAAGTGGGTGGCATGCTCATATGGGATGCTTTGAGAAGGGTTAATTAGGGACCATATACAAATGTGTGGGCTGATTGTAGAAAACCCACAGGATGGTGCAATTCCCTGAAGATAATAAGAGCAGGAGCTACTACCACCTCCAGGCATGAAGAGAAAGGGGAGGGAAGAGTTATTGGGATCTGGAGACCAAGGAAGTCCCTGACAAGAGCTGTGGGAGTTGGCATTTGCCATCAGGAGGTTGGTGGCTGAGTTCCTGACAGAGCCTCACTGAATGGAGAGCCACAGGAAACTCAAGGGATTTGTTGATTTTGACATGATCACATGACTGACTTCCTTGGGAGTCTCCCAGAAATAAATGGAGGAATGAGAAGGAAAAAGGATTATGCCCATATTTGAAGGTGAAGCCAGGAGTCTGTGACATGTGGATTATTGTTCAGATGACCTATGCTGAGGCTGGATGACCTGAAGGAACTGGGATCCTGTCTTCCTGAAGTCCTAGAGTCATGAACATTAGACTTACATATGAATACGTGCTGGAACCTCAGCCAATCCAGAGTGGTTTATATTTTTATAATTTGATTTCTAATTCTGCAAGCAATGTATGAATATATTCTATTTTTTTAAAAAATAAACCACAACCAGAATGGTGCCTCTCATTGTATTTTTGAGTAGGGACTTTACAACCCATTAGTTAGGTATTCAGTAATTCCTTCTCCTTCCTTCTCCAGCCCACCCACGGTTGCCTTCCCCTTTGCTTTCATCTTTCTTTGTGACAAGGGGATTTGGATCACTACAGCCCCGGCACCTCGACTTTCCTCAGAGGACAAATTGACAGGTCAAGCCCTTTTTGATTTGTTAGCTATTGCTTTCTGAGGGAGAAGAATCACTTGCATCCTTTTTTCTTGTCATAACTGAGGAAATGTCAGGATCTTTGTTTTGAAATACTAAATGGCATTGCCTTTTTCAAGGTTGATAGCCCCTTCACACTGGAAGTAGGAACACTGAGTGCTTTGCCTTAATTGTCCCCAAGTCCCTAGGTTGACATATAAGCTGGGGACCCTTTCTTGGAGTGAACACTTTTTGTGGAGATGACACTGAGAAGGAATAAAGGTAATTTATCAGAGGGAAGTGTTTTCTGCTAATGAGGAATTAGAATCAACCTCTTCTGGGTTTGTTGTCACATCAATATCAACACCCACACCCAGGCTTCGCACAGAGTCGGTACTAGCTGAGTGTTACTAAGTCAGTCAAATCTGCAAGAAAGTTGGGCTTTTCTTGCCACCCTGACAAGAATCCCCCAGTGCCTGTGGTGGTCATGGACACAGGCTATTCTATTTAACATCTGGAACAGTCTATCTACTCACAAGGTGTCTGGTGGGGCTTAGAGGTTTTCTTGTTGCTGCGTCCTTCCACCTATGCATGACCTCTTCCTTTTTCTCTATCCCTAACTTCACTCCAGGTCACTTCTCTTCCCAGTCTTGGCTTGTTTAGCCACATTTCCTCAAACACAGCCAAAAAAAATCATGGACTTTAAGACAATGAAGAGGCATTAGCAATTTTCTATTCCAATGCCCTCATTTTACAAAGGAAGAAATTGAGAGTTAATCAAGTTACATGACTGTCTCAAGGTTATATGACTGATCAGTAATATTTGTGATAGTTAACATTTATTGTCTACTGTGTGCTGGACACTATTGAAATGATTTACAAATATCATTTAATCCTTACAAAGACTGATGACGTAGGTGCTTGTAATGGTTGTTTTGAGTGTCAAGTTGGCTAGCCACAGTCTCCAATCATTCAATCAAATGCTAATCTGGGAGGACTGACATCAGGGAGATGGAAGAATAGGACTCTCTACAGTTCATCCCCAACGAAAACATCAATTTAAACAACTATCCATGCAAGAAAATACTTTCACTGGAACTAACGAAAGAAGTGAGGAATTACAGCACCTGGGTATAACAGAAAACTAACAAAAGATGCATTAAAGAGTGTAGGCAGGTTACATTAGCCACATCACCCCTCCTCCAACCCCAGGTGGCACAGGGCAGGGAGAGATACCGTCTGTGTGGGGGAAGAGAGGGAAGTGAGCACCAAATTTCACCATGAACCCCAATACCAGGGCTGCCCCTGTAAAAACCCACACTGGGAAGGTTCCTATGGCCCCAGACTTCAGGCTGGTACCTGGGGACTGAGCCTCTAGCCTCGCCCTATTCACCAAGGGGATCACACAGCTCCAGGCCTGCCCAGAGGATTTCATATCTGGGCCTGTCTTGCCTCCAGGGTGACCCCAGGTTTCAAACCAACCCCAGATGGCTTCAGTGGCCCTAAGCTTCAAACGCACCCCAGCATCAGGCCAACCCCAACAAACTCAGGCTCCAAGCTGGATCCCGAGTCCCAGGCTGACCCCACAGCCTGGGATTCCAGGTCAGTACCCATGGAGTGAGCCTCCAGGCCTGGCCTGGCACCAGACCAGATCCTGTAGCCCCAGGCTCCAGGCCTTTCTGGTGGACTCAGTGTCCAGGCCTGTCCCACTGCCAGGCTGACTCCAGTGGCCCAGATTCTGGACTGTTCCCAGCACAAGGCTGGCCCCCATACCCCCAGGCTCCAGGTCTACCCAGCAAATTAATTCTCTGGGCTGCCCCAGCACCAGCCTGGCCCCCATGACCACAGTGTCTGAGATGCCCCAGCACCAGGCCAGACCCCAACAGCACCAGCCTTTGGGCCACCCAGTGCCAGGGCAGTCCCCACAGACTCAGGCTCCAGGCCTACTGCAGGGATAGGCCAGACCTAGTGGCCCTGGACTTCAGACTGACAACAAAACCAGGTACCCCCACAGCCTCAGTCATCAGGCCTATACCTGTAGACTCAGTCTCCAGGCCAGCTCCTGTGAACATAGGCTCTAGGCGCACCAGCACAAGGCCAACCCTTGCAGCTCCAGGTTCCACGCCAGCCCCAAGTTTCAGACCATCCCACAATCAGGTTGGCCCGCACAGTCCTAAGCTCCAGGACTGCCCCAGCACCAGGTAAGCACCCCTGGTATCAGGTATCAGGCAGGCACCTATTGACACAGGCCCCAGGCCTGCCAAATCCCAAGCTGGTCACTGCAGCCTCACATTCTGGCAGACTCAGAGTCTAGGCTTGCTTCAGCAGACCCAGGGTCCAGTAGACCCTGGTTCCATGCTAGCCTCCTACAGACCAAGGCTCCAGGTCTACCACTTCCCCCATTCCCCAGGCTTGCCCCAGTGCCAAGTCAGCCCCAGTGGACTCAGGTTCCAGGCCCATCGCAGTAGTACCAGGCATGAGGCCCATCCCATCACCTGCCAATCCCTACAGACTCATGTTCAACATCCACTTCAGCACCAGGTCAGCTACTATGGAACCAGGCTTTAGGTTGGCCCACACAAATACAGACTATAGGCTCATACTCATGAACCCAGGCTTGAGGCCCAGCCCTGTGAACCCAATCAACAGGTATACCCTTACTGGTTCCAGGCTTCAAGCCCACCTGCTGACCCAGGACCAGGACAGCCTAGTTGAGGACTCCAGCAGCAAACCTGCCCATGGACCATGCCACATAGTCTATGTAGAATCTCTGGATGGGCTAATTGGTAAAGGGCTTTCCTGAACAAAACCAGTCTGCAAAGACTGCAATTAAGTCCCTCCATCTTCAAATGCAGTGACATCAACATAAGGCAACAAGAAACATGAAAAACAAAGGAGATACAACACCACCAAAAGAATACAATAGTTTCCCAATAGCTGATCCCAAAGAAATAAAGATTTACAAACTGCCTGGCAAAGAATTCAAGGCCATTTTATTAAAGAAGTTCAGCCCACACTTCAAGAAAACAGAGAAATAATTCGATTTAAAAAAATCAGTAAAACGATGACCAAAATGAAAAATTTAACAGATAAAATTTGTTTAAAAATTCCAAATTCTGGAGCTGAAAAATATAATGAATGAAGTGAAAAATGTAATAGAGAACCTTGACAGTAGAATTGATCAAGCAGAAGAAAGAATCTGTGAACTCCAAAACAGGTGATTTCAAAATAAAAAGAAAAAAATAAAAAGGAATGAGGAAATCTTGTGCGATATATGGTACACCATCAAAAGAGCAAATACTCAAGTTATAGGAGTTCAAAAAGGAGAAGAAAGGCAGGTAGATAGAAAGCTGATTTAAAGATACAAAGGCAGGAAACTTTTCAAATTTAGAGAAGGATATAAATATTTAAGTATAGGAAGGTCAAAAGCCTCTAATCAGATTCGATTCAAGCACAATTACTGTGAGACATATTATAATCGTGTTAAAAATCAAAGGTGAAGAGAAGATTCTGAAAGCAGTAAGAGAAAAGATATAAATCACATATAAGAGAGTTACTATAAAGTTAGATTTCTCAGCAGGAACCTCATAGTTCAGGAGTGAGGGGGATGGTATATTCAAAGTGCAGAAAGAAAAAAAAACCAAGAATACAGCAAAGCTGTCCTTCAGAATTGAAGGAGAGATAAGGACTTTGTAAAGGGAATTATTCAAGCTGAAAGAAAAGGACACTAACTAGTAACATGAAAACATATGAAAGTTATAAAACTCACTGGTAAAGTACATAGTCAAATTCAGAATACTCTAATACCATAATAGTGGTATATAAATCACTTATATCTTTAGTATGAATGTTAAAAGGCAAAACTATTAACAAAATAATAGCTACAATAATTTGTTAGGTGATACACAATGTGAAAAGATGTAAATTGTGGCATCAACACCATAAAATGTAGGGGGAGTAGAGTAGAAGGGTAGGATTTTTGTATGCATGTGCAATCAAACTTAAGTTGTTACCAGCTTAAAATAGCCTGTTATAACTATAAGATGTTTTATGTGAGCCTCACTGGGTCTAGAAAGCAAAAACCTATAGTAAATACATAAAAGATAAAAAGTAAGGAAACAAAGCATACTATTAATTGTATATTAATACTATAGAAAATCACCTGATCACAAAGGAAAACAGCTAGAAAGGAAGGAAAAAAGGACCTACAAAACAACCAGAAAACAATTAACAAAATGACATTAGTAAGTCTTTATCAACAATTACCTTGAGTGTAAATGGATTAAATTCTCCAAAAGACACAGAGTGGCTGAATGGATGGATAGACAGTTAAACAAATACAAGACCCAACCATAAGCTGCCTGTAAGAGACTTGCTTCACATTGAAGGACATACATAGACTGAAAGTGAAGGGATGGAAAGAGATATTCCATGCAAATGGAAACCAAGAGAGCACGGGTAGCTATACTTGTATCAGGTAAAATAGACTAACTAAAAAACTATGAAACGAGACAAAAGGTCATTACATAATGATAAAAGGGTCAATTCACCAGAGTGCGTAACTGTAAATATATGCACACCTGAGTCCTTTTGTGTTGCTATAAAAGAATACCTGTGGCTCAGTAATCTATAAAGAAAAGAGGTTTATTTGGCTTACAGTTATTGAGGCTGTATGAGCAGCATGGTGCCAGCATCTGCTTCTGGTGAGGGCTTCAGGCTGCTTCCACTCACAGTGGAAAGCGAAGGGGAACCAGCACGTGCAGATCATGTGGCAGGAGAGAGAAAGCAAGAGAGAGGAGGAGGTGCCAGATTCTTTAAAATGACCAGTTCTTGTAGAAACTAACAGAGTGAGAACTCATTACCTTGAGGATGGCACCGAGCCATTCAGGAGAGATCTGCCCCCACAATCAAAACACCTCCCATCAGGCCCTACCTCTAACACTGGGGATTCAATTTCAACATGAGCCTTGCGGGGGGTGGCAAACAAACCATATCAAAACCATAGCAACACCCAACATCGGAGGACCTACATACGTAAAGCAAACGTTAATATATATATGAAGGGAGAGATAAACTGAAACTCAATAGTAAGGGACTTTGATACCCCACTTTCAGCAATGACAGGTCATCCATACAGAATATCAACAAGGAAACATCAGGCTTAAACTGCACTTTAGACCAAACATACCCAACAGACATATACAGAACATTCCATTCAACAGAAACAGTACATATTCTTCTCAAGTACACATGGAACATTCTCCAGGATAGATATGTTAGATCACAAGATAAATTAACAAATTTAGGAAGATTGAAATCATATTAAATATCTTTTCCAACAATAATGATGTGAAACTAGAAATAACAAGAAAAATCTTAGAATATTCACAAATACATAGAAATTAAACATAATCCTAACAACCAATGGGTCAATAAAAAATTAAAATTAAAAAGTAAAAAATACTGAGACAAACAAAACTGGAAACACAACATGCCAGAACTTATGGAATGTAGCAAAAGCAATTCTAACAGGGAAATTTATAGCAATAAACACCCACATCAAAAAGAAAGATTTCAAATAAACGATTTTTTTTTTAACACTTCAAGGAACTGGAAAACGAACTAAGCCCAAAATTAGGAGAAGAAAATAATAAAGATTAGAGTATAAATAAATGAAATGGAGACTAGAAAAACAATGAAAAGATCAATGAAAGTAAGAGTTGGTTTTTTGGAAAGATGAACAAAATTAACAAACCATTAGCTAGACCAAGAGAAGACTTAAAATTAGAAATGAACCAGGAGACTTTACAACTAATACACAGAAATAGAAAGGATCATAAGAGGCTATTATGAATGATTAGACTCCAACAAATTGGATAACCTAGAAGAAATGGATACATTCCTAGACAAAAATCTTCCAAGGTGGAATCATGAAAAAACAGAATATCTGAACAGAGCAACAACAAGGAGATTGCATCAGTAATAAAAAGTCACCCAGCAAACAAAAGTCCGGGACCTGATGGCTTCACTTCTGAATTCCAAACATTTAAAAAAGAACTAATACCGATCCTTCTCAAACTCCCAAAAAATTAAAACAGAAGAAATACTTCTAAACTTATTTTATAAGGGCAGCATTACCCAGATACCAAAACCAGATAAGGGCACTACGAAAAAAAAAAAAGTTTTTTTTAAAAAAAGTTAAATTGTCCCTGTTTGTGGGTGACATGATTATATAGAGAGAAAACCTTAAAAACTCCATGAAAAAACTGTTAGAATAAATAAGTTTAGTAAAGTTGCAGGACACAAAATCAACATACAAAAAATCAGTAGCTTTTCTGTACAGTAACAATGAACTATCCAAAAAAGAAATCAAGAAAACCCCACTAACAGCTAAAGTACATATACACACACACTTAGGGATACATGTAATCAAGGAGATGAAACACCTGTATTCTAAGAACTATAAAATATTAATAGAAATATAAAAAGACAAATAAATGGAAAGATATCATGTGTTCATGGATTGGAAGGATTAACATTGTTAAAATGCTCATACTACCTAAATCGATCTACAGGTTCAATGCAATCCCTATCAAAATTCCAATGATGATTTTTTTTTTCCACAGAAATAGAAAAAACGATCCTAAAATTTGTATGGAACTACAAAGGACTCTGAGTAGCCAAAGCAACCTTGAGCAAAACAACAAAGTTGGAGGCATCATACTACATGACTTCAAAATATCCTATGAAGGTATAGTAATCAAAACAGCCTGGGACTGGCATAAAAAGCATAAAAAACAAGCACATAGACAAATGAAGTAGAATAGACAGCCCAGACATAAACCCACACATTTATGGTCAATTTATTTTTGATACAAGTGCAAAGAACACTTAATGGGAAAAGGACAATCTCTTTAATAAATGGTGCTGGGAAAACTGGTTATTCACATGCAGAAGAATGAAAGTAGACCTTCATCTCACACCACATACAAAAAGCAACTCAAAATAGATTAAAGACTTAAACATAAGTCCTGAAACTGTAAAATGGTACAGGGAAATATAGAAGAAAAGCTCCATGACATTGGCTTGGGCAATTATTTTTTTGGATATGACCCCAAAAGCACATGCAGTAAAAACAGACAAATGGGATTTCATCATACTAAAAAGCTTCTGCACAGCAAAGGAAACAACCAACAAAATTTAGTGACAACCTGTAGAATGAAAGAAAATATTTGCAAACCACACATATCTGATAAGGGATAAATTTCTGAACTATATAAGGAATTAAACTCAATTGCAAGAGAATAACCCTATTAAAAAATGGACAAAAGATCTAAATAGAAATTTCTCAAAAGATGACAAATGATCAATATATGAAAAAAAATCACTCAGTATCACTAATCAGAAATGCATATAAAAACCACAATGAGTCATCACCCACAACTGTTAGAATGGCTATTATCAAAAAGACAAAAGCTAAATGTGGGTAAGGATATAGAGAAAAGAGAACCCTTGTATACTGCTAATGGGAATGCAAAGTAATACAGCCAATATGGAAAACAGTATAGTGATTCCTCAAAAATTAGAAATAGAACTACCACATGAACCAGCAATCCCACTACTGGGTACACATCCAAAGGAAATGAATCAGCATGTTGAAGAGATGTCTGTGCTCCCACGTTCATCGCAGCATTATTCACAACAGTCGAGGTATGAAATCGACCTAAGTGTCTGTCAACAGAATACTATTCAGCCTTATAAAAGAAGAAAATCCTGTTATTTGTGACAACATGGATGAACCTGGAGGACATAATGTTAAATAAAATAAGCCAGGTACAGAAAAACAAACAGAGTATGATCTCACTTATATGTGGTTTTTAAAAAGTCTCTGTATGTAGAGAGTAGAATGGTGGTAACCAGGGGCTGGGAAGGGGTTGGGGAGTTGGGGAGACATTGGCCAAAGGACACAAAATTTCAGTTAGGAGAAATAAACTCAAGAGATCTATTGTACAACGTGGTAACTATAGTTAATAACTACAATGTATGCTTGAAAACTGCTGAGAGATTTTGTGTTCTCACCAGGAAAAAAAAGTGTAAGGTAATGTATACATTAATTAGATCAAGCCATTCCACAATGTATATATATTTCTAAACATGTACGTAAATATATACGATTTTTGTCAATTAAAAAAATGCTAATCTGAGTGTTGCTGAGAAGGTGTTTTGTAGATGTAGTTAAAATCCATAATCAGTTGGCCTTAAGTAATGCAAATGATCCTCAATTATCTGGATGGACCTTAAACACAAGGGCTAAGAATTGAGAGAGAGGGAAGGGGAGAAATTCCACCTGTGGGCAGCAGCTACAGATTTTGGACGTGCTTGGCCAGCCACCACAATTACATTAGCCAGTCCCAGTGAAAAAATCTTTTAATATCTGTATGTCCTGCTGGTTCTGCTTTTCTAGTTGATCCTTGACAGATATAGTCCTATTATTATTATACTCAATCCACAGATGGGGAAACTGAGGAAGTGGAGAAATTACACCCAAGTTTACAAAGCTAAATGGTAGGGTCGGTTTCAAAGTCAAGTATCCTGATCCCAAATCCTGGGTCTTTATCTACTGCTGCTTTTCCAGGCCACAAAGTGACATAAATCATTTTCTTGCTCCTAGCCCAGTGACTTTTCCATACAAAGTGCTTTATTATTTATACATTAGCAATGATAAACATGGGGAGCATGGTGAACAGAGCTTAGCAGCTGAGGGGAGATGAGTAGAGTAGCTCTTTGAGGAAAGAAAGAAATCAACCAGGACACTCCATCCCTCCCACTCCTTCTGCCTTCTACTTGGAGCTGCCCCAAGTTTGGCATGGGACAATGCTTCAATTTGAAATCAAGTTCATAGTTTGATTATTACAGGAAACTGGGCTAGTGATTTATGAATAAAGACTGTGTTAAAATTTAGAATAACTGTAATATTTTTATTTACATAAGTGTGACCAGGAAATTCATGGGTGACCAGCTTTTTCTCTAGGGAAGGAATTTACCCTACCAAATAAATACACCTGGAGAGTGGAAATAAAATAAATAAAACTAAACTATTTTTTAAAAATACAATGAGCCAATTGTATGAGACAAGCCCATTCTATATACCATTATATTAGTTTTAACATTTCCATAAAATTTAGCACACTAAATGCCCTGTCCTGTAAGTTGAAAGCTTTCTTCAGAGAACATAGCACTGTTTTATCTTCTTTGATGATTCTTTGCAGTTTTACGACCTTGGAGTTATAAACTCAGAGATACCTGTTTCTGGAAGTTATTCATCACCATGTGAGTTACTCTATTGATTGTCAATATGAAAAGAAGAAAAAATACAAGCAAACAACTTATTTCCTCCACTTCCAGCAAATCATTAGTCTTCACAAATTCTTCAGTTGTCATACTTCCATCATTGCTACATTTAACACCTCTTAACTGCAAATATTATTTTATGGTCTCCAACTCTCCATCCTGTGGGAACTAGCACCTCAGTGAGTCTTAACACATGTTGTTTGTACTCCATTCCAGGAAGAGCTAAGAGAATAGGATTTGTTGTTGTTTATAGTCAGCACACACACATACCCCCACATATAAAAAGGAAGATTTGCAGTGTTCAGTATATTCACTTTGTTGTAAAACAGATCTTCAGAACTTTTTTGTCTTGCAAACTGAGACTCTACACCATTATAAAACAACTCCTCATTTCCTCCCTCGCCCCAAGCTTCTGGCAACCTCCATTCTACTTTGTCTCTATGAATTTGACTCCTTTAGATCTTAATACCTCATTATAAATGGGATCATACAGTATTTGCCTTTCCGTGACTGGCTTAGTTCACTTAGCATAATGTCCTCAAGATTCATCCATGCTGTAGCCTGTATCTGAACTTTATTCCCTTCTAAGGCTGGATAATATTCCATTGTCTACATACACATTTCGCTTGTCCATTCATCTGTCAATGGACATTGGATTGCTTCCACCTCTTGGCTATTGTGAATAATGCTGCAGTTAACACGGGAGTACAAATATCTCTTCAAGACCCTATTTTCAATTCTTTTAGATATATACCGCAAAGTGGGATTGCTGCGTCAAATAGGGTTTTTTGTTTTTGTTTTGTTTTTTACTTTTTGAGGAATTGCCACACTGTTTTCCCACACCCGCTGCACCACTTTACATTCCTATCAATGGTGCAGAAGAATTCCGATTTCTCCACATCCTCTTCCTTCCTGGCTATCTAAAGCAAGCCTCTGTTGTAATATGAGAAGTTACATGTCTTTTTCCTTCTACTGTGGCAAGAACACTTCTGCCGTCTCCTGTGACAACGCGCCTCTTTCACCGGTGGAAGTTTCCCTGAATCACTCGCTGAGAAGGATGCACTTTCTCTTTCTAATTCATGAAGGGAGATAATTGTCAAATGTGTAAACAGAGAGTCCCGCAGAGCTGCTGCTAGACTAGTGATCTTGAATCTTCAATGTGCACCATTTTAAATTTCTTGGCTCTCTCCTTTCATGAAAGAAGAAAAGAAAGCAAAACAAACCCCAAATCCCATAGAAAGCAAAATAGTTTTCCATTAACTTGAACGGTGAAAGAATGCAATTGTATAGGGTTATATATCTGGAAAGCCAATTTGCATTTCAGTAGTGTGCCACCTGCAAACATAACCAGCAAAATTGGATTTAGGTAAAACGGATAAGACACAACATCTAACGGAAGGATTACAATACACAAAAAACACACATTCATTAGGAGATTACAGCGACACTCACTGCTTGTTACCAGGAGATAACACAAAGGTGTGACTGAGAAATGCAATGCCCAGGGTCATACAGTCATTTACACCCAATCATCCTTTTGGAATTCCACTAAATTCTCCCAAATTGCCTCCTTTCTGAGAAAATTGTGTTACTGTCTACATGGGCCCTTGTCTCTCCTTGACATTTCCCTGTTGGCAATCACTGCCACAGCATTTCACATTTTCCTCCCTTGATTCAAGTCAAGGTCAGAGGCGTGGTGAAAGGGAGTGACGCATCCACTCAAGACAGAAATTTCCAGCTGACTCTTCTAGCTGACCACAACCTGAGAATCGCAGTGACCCTCTACTCTTGACCAGACACCCCTCCTTTCCGTTTATTTATGGTTTACTCAGATTTTTCAGTGTGTGACATGAACCACCATGCGTAGGTAGAAATCAGCACAAAGGAACCAAAACAAGCTAATTCTCATCTTGCTCACGGCCAACCTAGAATCACCTTGAAAGAGCCTAACCTCACGTCATCTAGTCCAAGAGATGAGCATGTTGTCTTGAGTACACAGGCTCTGGGGGAGAGGGGACCGGTAGCTGGGTGGGCAGAGCTGGGGCTAGAACCCAGGGGGCAGGGCTGCCTCTCCAGCCAGCTCTGCCTCAGGTGTCTGGTGAGCAGTTGGCCTCTCACCTCTGCTAAAGTGGGGAGTTGGCTGGAAACGTGGGAGGAAAAGGTCTCTGAGGGTCCCAGGCAGTGCTCGCTGACCACTCTGGACAGGGAAGGCTGCTTTTTATCTCAGATTCTCTTAGGCGGAACTTTCCCCACATGGCCCGAGGCCTGTCACTGTCTCACTCATCATCCTCACGTTTCATTAAAGCAAGTTTGTTAAGGTGTAATTTGTATACAGAAAAATTTACCCTTTTTAGGTGCAGACTGATCAATCCTGGAAAACTTACTCAGTTGAACAATCACAGTAAGATACAGAACATTTCCATCACCCCAAAAGTTCCCTCCTTCCCCTTTGTAGTCAAGTGATCCCTGCTCCAGGCCCCTGACCAACACTGATCTGTTTTCTCTTCCTATAATTTGCCTTTTCTAGAATGTCATATAGAGTCTGGCTTCTTTCGTTTAACATAATGATTTTAGGATTCACCCGTGCTGTTGCATCTATCAGTATTTTATTCTTTCTTATTTGCTGAGTGGTATTCCATTGCATAGATGTTGCACAACTTGGTTATTCATTTACGATTGAACATTTTGGTTCTTTTCCTCTTTGGGGAGATTATAACTAAGGCTGTTGTGTGGGTCTTCCTGTGGGCTATCTTTAGTAATATTCTCTTGGGTGTTACCTAGGAGTGGGATTGTGGGTCACATGGCAAGTGTCAAGTTTATAAGAACTTACTAGTTAGTTTCCAAAATGGCTGTGCCATTTCCCATTCCCACTGGCAATGTAAGAGTTCTGGCTGCTTCATATTGTTGCCAGCAACATAGCATCGTCCATATTAAAGGGTATACAGTGATGTCTTGTTAGTGGCTTAAATTTGCATTTCCTTCTTGATAATGTTGAGCATCTTTTCACGTGCTTATTTGCCAACCATAAATATGCTTTTATGAAGTATCTGTTCAGTTCTTTCATGCCTTTTTACTGGGTTACTAGTCTTGTCATTGAGTTGTCAGTCTTTTGAATCACTCCAGGCTCAGCCCTCAAACACAGACTCCAGGTCAGTGGGGAGCAGGAGGCAGACTGTGAAACCATCAGTCGCTGAGAGTAGGAGGTGTCACACCTTGGCATGGAGTTCATGATGCCCCTGACACTTTCTGGCCTGTGGGATCTGGCCCTAGGCTGAGCCTTCACCCCCAGAGCAGGGTCTCTGGCACCTGCTGCCAGCCTCCCTGGTGGCAATCCCCTGCCTCCCGGATGTGGGCAGTAGCCAGCCTGGGTAACCTGGGCAGCCTTTAGATGGCTGACCCTCCTTCCGGACCTGGGCCGGCCAGTTTACTTTGGGGTTTTGACTTGAATTCTGCACGTGTGTCTTGTCTGCCCATTCTTACCTCTCATCCTGTCCCACCCAGCCGGTACCTGTGTCCTGGACAGTCACACACATCAATAAGACCAAAGAACGCCAGGAGCACACTGGTAGGCACGGAGGCAGAGATTCCACTCACTCATTTCTTTCATGGTATGTTCTGTCCAGCGTTTAATCCTCCAAAAAAGTCGATGTATTTCCTATATCTATCTGAAACACCCCCCAGTGATGCCTCCTCGCCCTCATCTAAATTCCAGTGTCATTTCAGGACAATTAATCTCATTTTCTCTATAAAGTCCACCCTAATCTCCCTCCATGCCCTGCCCACCCCAAAGGCACTTGCTGGTGCTCCAGCATGCGTGCCCACGTGCACCCACACCTTCTCTTTCCCTCCTCTGCAATCTTTAGAAAGCATTGCTTATTCCTTGCCGTCCACTAGTACTTTAAATAGTTAGAGGACTTAGGCAGCACCTCGAGAAGTTTTATTTTTAATATTTTGCCTAACCTGTTTAATGTCAAACTCCGAGAGGGAGAAAGACAATGCTTTTTTGTTATAACTGCCACCCAATGCTTTGTGCATAGTAAGTGCTTAATTGTTTATATTGCTTCTAAGCAAATTCTGTGTGTTTAAAGGTTCTTTTTCCCTTGTCTGTGCTGGGACCGTGGAGAGGTCACTCGCAGCTATGTGTGTATGAGAGACAAAGGGAGAGGAGAAGAGGAGGCTCACTATTTCCTTAGCCTTTTCCAGCTGAGGCAGTTCCCTCAGGGGCTTCTCTCTCTGCTCAGGGGTCTAGTTCATGCATCGTGTAACCCATGATACAGACATCAGTGGTTTCTGACCATGCACCCCCCAACATTACCTCTGCATGCCAAGGGCTGCTTATTGCCAACACCTGCCACTCTCTGCCGGAGAATTCTCTCTTCCTTGCTGCAGGAGCCTGTGCACCAGGCGAGCCGTAGTGCAGTGAGTCAATGCAGCCCTCAACAGAGGGTGGAGAGGCCGCTAGTGGACCAATCTCCCAGCTTCCTTGCCAACTCCCTCCCAAGCTGTTCCAACTCTGAGGTGTGTTCTACGCTGTCTCCCAGAGATCCCCAATTCCCACAGCAGTAACAGTCTGACACAGGCCCTTTATTGGCTTCCTTCTCTCTGACACTTCCATAATTCTCTACCGAGCTTCCTGGGGCCAGCCTCCAAATAAGCTGCTTGCATTTAAATACTTGTCTCAGGGTCAGCTTCTGGAAGTACCCAAATCTGGACAATTTGCTGTGCATTCTTTTGGATGTCTTTCCCCATGTGTCTAAAACACAAACCCAATCCTTTTCTGGGAAAGCCCTGGTCTGTGCCAACAGAAGGAGAAGGGCTGGGTCCAGGTTCCTGTGTCAGGCTTTCTTGGAATTGACGTTGGTGAATTTGTCCCTTCAGGGCACTCCGGGCTGCTGTCTCCCAGTGTTCCTAAAATTCAGAGCTGAATACGGTAACACCTAAGCGAATTCACCGGGGTTGGCCTGATGTGCTTAACACAAAGCCAGGCAGCTTCCGATTCTCTGATGTGAGTGACGATAGACTCTGTTTGTATAAAATTACCAGAGACCTTCGCCAAAGCACAAACCAAAGCCATTGTTCCCATATGAAAAGATCCACCCAGGTACTTTTCTAAGTGAAGTAGTCAACAATATTTCATCTGGCAGACTGACAGAATGCCTTAAGAAAACTAGCAAAGATTCTTGGGTCAGTCTAGTATCATATCAAACAAATACTGAAGTATCTACTTTATGAGTCCCAGTCCACTTTGACTACAGTCAGATTTCCTTCTTTACCGGCCTATATCATGTCAGATCCATAAAGCAACACGACCCAGCTTTGACATTATTTGCAGATACAAAAACACGGTGCTCTGGAAAGAATTATAAATGCTTCACTGAGCTTTAGTAGGAAATTCTATCAAGAAATGGAAATCAATGTCTAGTGTAACATGTAGCACTCTTAGAAATAAGGCAGATGCTACACAAGTGATAGAATCTTGCCTGAAACAAGCGTGCGTGCATGCATTCAATCCAGCCATTGTTATTCCTAACAACAGCTGAAACAGGTTCTTCCCAGAAGAAAAGGGAGATGCTGGATCCACAGTGCAGTGAGAACCATGGCTGACACATTATAGCATCAGTGACTATCCTCACCACTCAGGATCTAATATTAACATCTCATACATCGTCACTGAGGAATTGTTGAGAACATCTGGTCCACTGTGACTAGGGACTTGCACCTCTTCTGGTCCGGCCTGGGCGTCTCTTCTGTTGTCGAGTTCCGCAGGCATGCAACCGCTTGTCATGTGTGCTCTTCCTGTCTTCTCCATCCTGAGACTCCTCACTCGCAGAAAATTTTCAGCTTCTGCTTGCACCGTTGTTCAACGTGCACTTTATTGCAGCACCTCCACTCGATTGCTGAGAGCATTCTGCTTTTGCTCACTTTACCGTACGGTTTGCTGGTCACCGGTCACTCATGAGGTGGAACAGCATCTCTGTACTGCACTGTGGGGCAGATCGGTGCTGTGTCTGTGCCCCCACAAAGCTACCCAGGCTGCCATACATGAAGCTTCCCCCACCCCCATTATCCATGCTTGCTTTTTAGGTGGGAGATAAGTAGCATCCAAAGCTCAAAAGATTAAAAAAATATACTGGACTATGAATCCCAGGACGAATTATAGTCCCAATTTTGGATGGCTCAGAGAGATTCTTTCCCATCTGCCTTGTCTGTGGGATTCTCTTTGGAAATTAACTGTTGATATTGAGATCACCAGGATATCCCTCTGGCTCAGGTCTTTGTTGATCAGAGCTGGGCCCTCTTGAAATCGCACGTACTTCTGAGTTTAGGTCAAACTAATTTATGCCTGTATAAATGTTTTGCTTTAAGATGATGTTTTTTTAAAAAACAATTAAGGGCAGAGCAAATGTAATAGATCTTTAGGAGAAAAGTTCCCAGGATAATGAAAATCAAATGGATAATGTTAATGTGGAAATGGCTTTCAGAAATGGTTAGAGTAGTTTATCATAATATAAGTCACAGACCTCGGAGGACATTAAGAAAATGCTACACATTATTAGAGCACAGGGAGTCTTTTCTCGACCATATAATTTTAGATGCAGATGACTTGTCGGTCCTCTTAGATTTGTTAAATGGCTTCAGTGCTCAGGATCCTACTTAATGGTGGTGCTTAAGCATCTTGAATGTAATAGGACGGCCAGAAACACATCCCTGGACTTGTTTGCTGGATCTCAGCAACAGGTCAACAGGTCAAGCCAAAATCATTTATCATCTTGTACTAAAATCCCAGCTGGGGTCAGGACCTCATGTATTGATCGTTCCTTCTCTCCTGTACCAACCCATTCCTTGCAAATGGCTCCTTTCCATTAACGTTGAACATTTAAACATGCTTGAGGCTGTTCTGTCTTAAAATCAAGAAGCCTCCCCCTACTCTGCTTCTTTTCTCAGTTGGATTTCTTACACTTGCTGGTTACAATTCCTTACCTTTTGTTCATCCCCAATGCAGCCTGACATGCTACTCCATGGAAATTGCTCTTGCTCACATCACAAATGGCCTCTTTGTCTTTGAGCCCAATGGACATGTTTCAAAGTCTCCCTTAACCTCTGGCAACTTTTGGTGGTGTTGATCTCCCGGGATTCCATTAGGATGGGACAGAAGCTGGTGGGTTGAGGAGGCAGCTCCCTGTGACTCTGATTGAGATTATAGTGCAGGTGGTGGGGGGTTGGGGGGAGTGCAAAGGAAGCAGGAACTAGTAGGATATAAGGATGTAGGGTCACAGGACACACATCACACCCCTCACAATTCTGCACACACTGATGCTAGAAATCCCATCAGGGTGTCCTGTGCTATGTTGCAGGAAAGAAGAACCAAGACTAGCTTTGCAGCACCTTTTTCCCCCTTTCTCTTCTTCCTTAAAATTCTCCCATTCAAGTAAGGAAAAGATGACAGTTTCTAGGCAACATGCAAAAATAAGGGTATCATCCTTCCTGTTGAATTTCTGGGAAGTTTATCAAGCATAATATGCTAAATTGTAAGCAAACATTTTGTTTTAAGTGAAGGAACTAGACAGAGTTAGCTATCGTTTGTGTTTTCCCCCTCCCCTTTATCTCCAATCAAATGTCCATCCTCCACATCACACCCCTGCCAGCCTCATGAATTTCTATAAATAGCCATAATTTCTGATTTACAGACTTTGCCTTTATGTTTGCCTTTATGTCTATATGGACTAGCTTCCATATAGAAGGAAGTGGTACTTATAGAATCAGTTATGAATTTGCTTTCATTAGAGTTGGCTTTTTTTTTATTTCCTAGACAGCTCCTGGCATATAGACATGAGGCCACAGCACTGCTCTCTGTGGTCCCCTTCTCAGTTTCTTCTAAGCACTTAGGAAGCCATTTTGTAACTTACCGTCTTCTGTCCTAATGCCTACTGTCCTGGCATGCAGATCACCATCGACGAACAGCTCTCTCTGCTAGGAAGCCCTTCTTGCACACAGTGGCGCTTAATAAATGTTGTGGTTGAATACCAAACCTGTCCCCACTCCAATAACTTTCATTCTTCCTTTCCAAGTTTGTCTTCTAGGGTTACCCAAAACACCTGTGCGTTCTTTGAGAGCCTGGCGTATTCTACATGGCAGTCTTTAAAGTGAGCGAAGACTGATTTTATGTCTCCATTCAGGGCAGCCACCTCAAAGCATCCCTCCTTTCTACTACAGTAAAGGAAAATGTTTTTTACTCTTCTAAAAACAAAAAAACCCCAAAGTCTTTGCAACTGCTTATAAGGCCCTGTTTCTGTTATTGCTCTGCACAAACCTCCTATGGCTCTCCCACCCCAGGCCTCTGCCTGCCCTGTCCTTCCTCCCCAGTTCCCTCTGGCTCACTCTTCACCTCCAGCAAGTCTGCTCAAATGTCCCCATCCCCAACCACCTGTACACGCTGCCTCAGAATTCCCCATGCCCCAAATTCTCGCTCTATTCTCTTGCTCAAAGCAAATGATGTAATTTACTTATTTACTAAGTTGACTGCCTATTTTCTATCTCCCCAACGCCTGCCATGGCAGAGGGATCTGTGTCTCTATCCCAAGTGCTGAGCAAATGTCAGGTACATAGCAGGTGCTCACCTTATTTATTGTTGTATGAATACATGAGTGAAAGGGAAGTGGATATAAAAAAGAAAATTTTAACTGGTTGTCTTTTCCTAATAAAACATCTCCAGCTCTATTTGCTCTCTTCATGCATTTTCACAGCTCAATGAAAAATTGACCCTTGCAAAAATGGATCAAAGAGGATCTATTGCCAGAAACCACAATTCTGGCAGGAGATCATGTGATGGGGTGGGGTGGGTTTGGAAAGGAGGAGCTGCTGGAACCCCAGATGGAAAATCAGTTGGAGGGGTATAGACACAGGAGATAATGGTGAAGGGGAAGACAGCAGAATTGCATGGAGACACCAGATAGCTGGACAAAGTGGCCAATTCAAAATGCTTGAAAGGATCCCACACAGGGAAGGTGATTTTTGCTGCTGCATTTAGTTTGAGTTATGATGGATGTTAATTGTGCTGGGAGAGCCAGAGCAAGAAGGCCAGGAGACTTTGTAAGTTGTCTAGGTCCAGAGACCAGTCAACTTCAGGGAAGATGAGCTTTTATTAAGAAAAATAACAGGAACATGTTTGTGATCTTATCAAGGTTGTGCAACTGGTGACACAGTGGCTCCTCCTGAGGATGAGTTCACGTTGTAGTACTGACAATGAATTCATCCAAGCACTGACCTCTCCCCTTAGCACTCTCTGGGCTAGAACTTCTCACTATCCACTACCCAAAACTGAAATCAGGAACAGTGGATTAAACCAACCTTTTTGGAGCAGCTTTTCCATGGTAGGCCTGTGTTAGGGGATGTGAGATGCCAGAGAACAAGAGACAGTGGTCTTCCACAAGGAGATTCTGGTCTAGGGAGCAGGTAGGTGTGTAGACAGACAGCCAACAGAACTGCCATTAAAAATAAGCATAAAAAGCCTTTTGAGGGAAATTGTTTCTATGTGGAAGAACCAGAGAAGCTTTTATGGGGGAGGTGGAGGTTAAGCCAACACAGGAGACTAGGTGGGATTTTAGTAGCAGACGGGAAATTCATTCTCGGCAGAGGGCAGCATGGGCAAAGACTTAGAGATGTTGGGAGGGGAAAATATGGTAGATTTTCCCATCGGTAAAATACACAGCATAATTCAGGAGCAGCGGAGGGAGATAAGGACAAAAAGGAACGTCATGTTCAAACTGGGGAGGACCCTGAAGGGTAGTATGGGGATGAGCCTTATTCTGGCAGCTATGACAAGTCATCACTGGATGTCACGAACGAGTACATGAGTGGCTCAGAATACAGTTTTCCCTTAGATGTTGAGAAGTGAGGATTAAGAGGAGCCCATTTAGGAGGAAGCTGCACAATTCTGAATTATTCTCAGGTCCAGCTACCATGACAGACATCAGACAAGAAAAGGTGAAACTGAATATTACATAAACCCAGGAGACTGCTCCCTCTGCTCCAAATTCAAGGTCATGTCCAAGCCTCTCTCTGCACTTCCCAGAGGTGGGTAGCCACAGGCCCTAGAGATGAAGAAAGTATATCCTGGCCCATGAAAATAGCAGTCTTGTAGTGTAGTTCATGTTCCCCAAGTAGATTTCCTACCTTAAACTTTTCCTGCCATCTTGCCATCTTCCTAATTTTTTTTTTCAGATTTTACATTAAGTCGATTTTTTTTTTAAATACAACCTTTAAAAGGGAACATAATAGACATGCTGAGGAAAAAATACGCAGAAGAGAGCTATAAGTCATAAATCTAAAAATACTAAGATGAAATAATCACATCCACTTGAGAATTGTGGTCATAAAGGCATTATATAATGTCTGATTAGATGGTTCTCTTCAAAAAATAAATGTAGATGATGACAACTTTGTTGCTCTCTGTGTATGTCATCATAAGCCTGACTTCTTCAGAGGTTATGGGGCATGAGCAGAAAAATTGCTTTAAAAATAATCTGTCATTTTTCAATTTCCAAATAAAATTGGTTATTTGGCTCAGAAAGTACCGCGGGAGAGATAAATCATCTTTAAGAAACATTGAACTGCTATTAAGCTTTTTCCTTATGTGGTAGACAGTCTCGCTTTAAAAAATACATACTTTA
>RJWJ010023898.1:0-25352 GCA_004363605.1 Indri indri
TCCTAGGAGAGATGATAATTGTCATGAAAAACTCAGGTGACAAAAGACTAGAATGACATTCTTGGAAAAGGGAACTGTATACGCAATGTACATTAGATGTAAAATAACTTGTTATGGGGTGAAATGAACACAAAAAAAGTCACAGAATAAAGATATGAGACTAAAGATATAAGCCAGGGTCAGGTCTTTGTGTTCATGCTGAAGACACTGCATTTTATTCTGTCACTGAAGATCATTGAAGGGTTTAAGTGAATCACAGCATGAGATTTATGTTTCCATAGGATCTGAAAATATGTATATACTTTTAAAAATCTTATTAGACAATAATGTGGTGGTTTCAGGACAGCATCGCTCTCAAATCCTACATTTGTCCTAAGCTCAGTCTAAGTACTTGTGCTCAGCCTAAAATGGATGGACCACTGAGAGGCTTGAAGTGTCTGTGGAATACAACTCATGAGGCAATGCCTTGGAAACCATTGTGAAGAGCTTGTGTTACTGCAGAGACAATGTGACATGCCGGTGACTGCTCAGATTGGGTGGATGCCGTGCTCTAGGTCTGACAGAGGGTCTGATGGAGCTCTGCATCTTTCAGAAATAGCAGGCATTATTATGCAAAGCTTTCAGAAATCCCTTCCAATCAGGCTCACATTTTCTGTCAGTTAGGGGATAAACTCCATGTTTCTCAGCAATCAGGTTGAGAGAGGAAAGAGAAGGATGAAGACTATCTGAATTCTAGCTACTAAGCTCTGAGATGCAGTGTGTAAATATGCCACATTCACTCCCTTTCATTTGAATCTGCCTTCCTGAGGAAAAAAAAAACGTGTCATAAAAAAATTCATAGTTTCTTTTTGATTAATCTTCAGTAGGAAGCCCAAAGATATTAAATCTCAGTGCTCTCACATTTTTCTCCTCCCCTCATAAACAATTCAATTCAATTTGAATTAATATTTATTGAGCTATGACACAGTGCATGGCAGTATGGTGGATGCTGTAATAGAAATGCAATGTAAAAGGAATAAAACCTATGTCCTAGCTTAAGGAAAGAAAAGTCTGTTTTATACAAGACGATAGGAATAATATAGCAATAGCAACCAGCGCACTACAAGACAGTATCAAAGGCTATTTAATTCAGTCACCATTTATCAGCCATCCAACGTATTCAAGGAAACTAATATGTAAACCAAACTTGAGGAGGCTGTATTGACAAGAATGAGAAAAAGCAATATAGATTTTGTTTGAAGAGAGTTGCATCATTTGTAGAGAAATAGATTGTGCCATACTTTATGCATAAATAAATACGGCTGTTCCTCTCACCAGATATAGATGAATGGATCCTCATCTGTTGGTTTATCTGGAGTGTTCTTATTTATTTTTGGTTTAATTTGTCTCAGAGATCTTTAGACCTTGCTTTATTATGCCAAATTAAGTTGCCCAAACTACCCAGACGGAGGTAAAATTTCATCCCTCTCTTTTTCCAGCAACTCCTAGCTAAGAATACAGGCTCTGGAATTAGATTGCCTCGATTCAAATCCTGACCCCACCACTTACTAGGTTGTTAAATCTCTTTGTCCGTCAGTTTGACCATTTACAAGATGGAAATAATGACTACACTAACATAATGTCATTATTGTGAAGACTAAATAAGAGACCTATAGAGAGCTTAGCCTGTGACTGGTTTGTAGTGTTTAATGAATGTTAGCTGTTTTTCCCTATAATCATGTGGCAGAAATTAAGATATGCATTCCCAAAAGAATATAGAACTATTTTCAGAGCTTTTCTTTCATCAAGCCTACATTTTATATGCAGAAGATGGATGGATGAATGGATAGATGAATGAATGGATGGATGATAGATAGGTAGGTAGGTAGATGATTGATAGAGAGAGATTGTCACAGGCTGGGTTCCCTGAGAAACAGATTAGAAAAAGGAGATTTGCATGCAGGAATTTTATTGGGAGAGTTCTCAGGATCAAACTCCCTTATTTTCACAGATTTTGCAGTTTGGGGGGCTAATAGTTCTTAGCTGAGTCTTTAGGAAAAACCCTTGGCTAGAGAAAGCCACCTCACCCAAGGCCATGACCCCTTTACAGGGGCACCCTGAATCCAATGATTGATTGATGTGGGAGTAGAAGGGCTCAGTCCTTTTTCCTCAATTTGGGTCAACTCCAAAGGGTTATCTCAGATCCAGAATATCCCATGGAATGGATGAAGACCTTTGTAGTGAATGCATTGCTCTTGAACTTCTCCTGCTGCCCAATCCTGCTTTCTTCTTTTCCTCACAGGTATTATTCCTGAGAGTGTGTAATCAAAGATCAGATTTAATGAAATTAATAAGTTTTACTGCTTCACCATTATTAAGAGAAACCAGCTCTTTTTTATCTCTTTCTGTGAGTGCATGTGGCAGAGAAGAACATGAGGATACTATCACAATTTGGTTTGACATTACTGCCTTGATTCCTGTTCCTGTTAAGTCTCCTGAAGTTTTACCCATCGGAGTTTGTACTATTAGTACAAATATCAACCTGGTGAAAAAAGGCAGAAACACATCTTAGTGCTATTATGAAAATAATTTTGACTTCATGGACTCCTGAAAAAGTCTTGGCCAAGTGAATTAGAAATAAATATACTACATTGTGTAGTCCCATGATAGAATATGGAGAAAGATTCTTTTCATACATCAAAATCTCATTTTTTTCAAAGTTTATTTATTTATTTTTCATTTCAGGATATTATGAGGGTAGAAACGTTCTGGTTACATTTTATGTCTTTGCCTCACCCAAGCAAGGATTAGACGCATGCCCTTTCCCTCTGCAATGCTCACCACATCCATTAGTAGTGAGTTTACCACCCCCTCCAACTCCCTAATCCCTGGAGAATATTACAACCGTGTGAGCACCATAGTGTTGATCAGTCAGTGCCAATTTGATGATGAGTACACGTGGAGCCTATTCTTCCAATCTTGTGATACTTCACTTTGGATAATGGGCTCAAGTTCTATCCAGGAAAATATAAGGGGTGCTAGGTCACTGTCATTTCTTATAATTGAGTAATATTCCATTGTGTACACATACCAAATTTTAATAATCCAGTCATGAGTCAATGGGCACTTGGATTGTTTCCACATCTTTGCAATAGTGAATTGTGCTGCCATAAACATTGGGGTACAGATGTCTTTATTATAGAATGTCTTTTGCTCTTGGCAAGGGAAATGAAAAGAAACTTTTCAAAAGAAGACAGAATAATGGCTAGCAAACGTATAAAAAAAATGCTGAACATCTCTAATCATTAGAGAAATGCGAATCAAAACCTCAATGAGATATCACCTAACCCCAGAGAAATTGGCCTCTATCAAAAAATCCCAAAATCTCAATTTTTTTAATGACAACATTTACTGATGTTAGAACCCTGATTACCATGTGGTTTATATGAAAGCAATTAATCCAAGTATCTTCAAATGTTGATGACAAAAATATTCAAAATGATTAACTAAAAACAACTTGCATAATATCCAAAATGTAGAAATAACCCAAATATCCATCAACTGATTGATGAATGTAAATAAAAGGAATAGAAACTTATTGAGCAATAAAAAGACTAAGATACTGATAGATGCTACAATGTGGGGAACCCTGAAAACATTATGCTAAGTGAAAGACTACAGTCACAAAAGACTATGTATTATATGATTTCATTTTAGAGATATACAAAATAGGAAAATCTGTAGAGATAGAAAGTAGATCAGTGGTTGCTTAGGATGGTGGGGGGATTGGGGAGAAGTGGGGAGTGATTGCTAGTGAGTATGGGGTTTCTTCTGAGAGTGATAAAAAGTTCTAAAATTGATTTTGGTGATGGTTGTACAATTCTGTGAATACTCTAAAAACAATTGAATTGTATACTTTAAAAAGATGAATTTATGGTATGTTAATTATATCTCAATAAAGCTGTTAAAAATTAATTTGGCGCTTTGTGCTACCCTCAGAATAGATAGAAAATTAAATTTCAACCTGGTCTTAAGTAACTATTTCTCTTTACATATATATAGGAGCTTATATTGACAACTAATTTTTCAGGAAAGTGAGAGGAGAATTTTCCAACTCATGTTAAAATTATAAAAACTATACATAATAATAATGACAAGGATTTGTTAAATAATAACTTACTAAAATAAGTCAGAAGCTGTGCTGTATATTTTATGTGCGATTCTCTCTAGAATGAGATGATTACATGGTTAGATGATTCTATTCCCATTGTACATATAAGGAAACTGAGGCACTCTTTAGTTTTCAGGGGGCCCATTAACACTTCCTACTACTTAGAAATTCTGCTTGACTAGAACTTATGATACAAGACAACTTTATTTTTGTATAGGTAAAAGAGAAACCTTTTTAAATTTAGTGTAATTAATTCATTCTAGGCCAAAAGAATTTATATTTTCAATTCTATTCAAAGGTTGTGAGATTCCTAATAGAGGAGAGGTGGGTGAGTACATGATAGAAGATGTAGACTTCATCTAATAGTGTACTGTCTAAAAAGATGGATTAGAAACATAAAGAGCTAATAACACCAAAGATTTTCTTTGCTAGGTTATCTTTTACACATTAATTATACAGAAGAGCTTGCTTAAATGGATACTCTTGCTGCAAGAGTGTTTATTTTAGGAGAGTATCCTTTCCCTTACTCTGCACTTAAGTTGGGAGATATTATCACAGAGATATCAGGGAGATATGTTGATATAGTTAAGAGGACATTTATTTCATTTGTAATATAAGCTTGTTCATTTACCTGAACAATGAATCGTCGTTGTATAGGAGACTCTGTCACTATGACAGATACAGTCAGAACATCCCCGTGATTAAGTTACACTATGATTTGAAATCACATATGTATTCATGAAAACTGCTTTAACTTGGCAAATTTTTAAGATACTCTTATTTGTGCTTCTACTATACAGCATAAGGTAATATACCCTATAGTCTCTTATAGATATTCATTTTTAATGCCATTCATAAATAAATTTTGCCTGATATATAAAAACAACTTGAGAATTTTTCTATAATTCCATTAAAGTCAACAATAGCTAAATAACTAAGTAGAACAATATACATTATTTTCAAACTTAAGAATTTTTATTTTCATTTTTTCTAATTTTGAGGCACTATTTGTATCTGGTCTCATTGGTACGTACACTTTGCCCAGATGACAATTAGATTATTTTTACTCTTTTTTAAAATAGCAAACATTATTTTAAAATCAAGGTGGGGAAAACACGATGGAATTTACTACTCTATACCAATATTGTGCCTTGCTCATCATTCATGTTATTTAATTTAATCTGCCCTAACAGGAAGCTAAAATAGTCCCATTTTCCGTCAGTTGCCAACAGCTTCTTTTGTATTTTCCCTATATAATGAAATAATGGAAAAATCTAGTTATTTTCTGTTTGCTTGTGTTTTTTCTTTCTCTTCAAACTTTTGCTTGTGCTGTCATGTTCTTTCCCCTCAGCGACCTGGCCTGACTCCCATTTTTCACAGTGTCTCTAGTTGCCACACAGGTTCCATCAATCCTAGGTTCTGCCGCCCTCCCGCCCGCCAGTACAGCTGGTTCAAAGCTCACAACTATGAAAAGCAGATTCTTTTTTCCTGGTAGCCTTCGCTCCTACTTTATTTGACTTTAGTTCCTTCCTATTACCTGAAGTTTTTGACATCATTTTTTCCCACAGTTAATTTGGTTACCTCCCTTCTGTCCTTTGTTCAGTTCTCCTTCGTCATTTCCAGCTAGATGTTCCCTTCCCTTTATACGTCAAATTCTTACATTTCTTTATGAACATAATAAATGGTCAACAAACTTTATGCTTGTCTTCACTGGAGCAAGTAAAACAAATTTAAGGGTCTTATTTAATGCATACATATACACACATTAGAATAAATCAAATTAAACGGTTGTGATTCTGTTGCAGAAACACGATGGCCACTTCACAGTCATCCAGCTGGTCGGGATGCTCCGCGGCATCGCATCGGGCATGAAGTATCTTTCTGATATGGGTTACGTCCATCGGGACCTGGCGGCTAGGAATATATTGGTCAATAGCAACTTAGTGTGCAAAGTTTCTGATTTCGGTCTCTCTCGAGTGCTGGAAGATGATCCAGAAGCTGCTTATACAACAACTGTAAGTTATATGGCCTTTCCCAATATAATTTGTTTACTTTTATCATTTTTAATGTTATTGGAGTAATTCTGTTTTCATTTTCCCAGTGTTCTGTTTTCATTTATCATTTTGCTAATTTTATATCATTATTTAATTGGGAAGTATTTGCTTTATCTGAGTCCCTAGTTTAAAAAATTTAAAAGTTATATTTGACTGTTTTATTTCTTTCACGTACTAGGACTTTAATATCATACTTGAGGTACATCTCATGATGCCCTCACAACAAATTTGTCTTTGTCTGAAGTATTGTTGTTACTTCAATAATTATTTCTGTTATATAGAGTTCAATAGACAAATGGTGCAATCAATTACTAATTGATAGTGATAGTGAAGAACGAGTGATTATGAAGTGTTTTTTCAAATGTTATGGAATGATCTGATCATACCTTAAAATGAACAGTATAGGTTTCTCTGGAGATACGTACATATACTCTATACCTTTTTCTAAATGATACTTGAGGAAAATGTGAGCAGGAATAAAAGATTAAAACTTTGGAACAAAACTATCATCTGTCAATTACATGATCTCAATTCATCGCGTGAATAGTTTAAATATTTCTGAATGCCCTAAGCCAATTCACTTCATTGATCTCTTTGGTTATTGTTTTGAGAAATTCAATCTCAAAGTCTCTGTAGAGTTATCTTAAAACTATTATTTGTAAAATTATATTATATTCTGTTATTTTTTAAACGAAGTCTCACTATTCACTCATTTGACAATCAGCTTCAATGAAAAAATAAGTCTGTAAAACTATTCAAGATATTTTTATTCTGTTCCTTTTCTAACCTTACACATTATTTTGAAAGATGCAACTCCATTATTTAGTTCCTTTTTATTTCATTTTTTATGAGATTTTTTGAAACTTTGCTGTATTCAATTACTCCAGAAGAGATGAAGGTTTAATATTATGAACGGAGTATTTTATGCCCTTACTCTATTTGCTTTGTAGAAATCCTCTATACTAATTCATTAATGATTTTTTCACAGTTTCTTCAGCAAAGAAATATAGTTCTAAGGAAAATAATTTAATCTCTCATTGTCCCAATATATAAGGTAGCAGTATCTATTGATCTTTTAATTTGACCAAGAAAACTTCATAAAAATCTGTCAATTCTGAAAATAATTTGTTCATTTTAGAAAAAGCATTTTAACTCCATTTTTAATTGAAAAATATCATAACTATTTTTATTTTTCTCAAGGTGTTTATCTTCCTCTCTTTTATTTTTACAAATGTATAACTTAAAATAACTTTTGGAGTTATAGAACAATGCATATAAAATTTTTCTGTTAAGCACATTATTTCCAACCACGGAGAATGGTGTTTAAAATTATTTTATATACTATAAATTATGGCATTTATAAAAATTGCAACAAGTACAATCTGCTAAAAGACTAAAATAGGAAATAACTACTAGATTCCTTGGGTGTAATCCTATATAGATACACTTGAAATCCCTTATAAAATAATATTTTAACTGCCTTTTAAAACAGAAAGCTAGCAATCAAATTTAAGATAGTAATAAAATTGGCAGGTAACTTAAATTATTTTATGTATATATGTTTGTCAGATCAAATTTGCCATCTAGACTCTAGGCATTTTCTGTCTTATGTCATTATAGAGACTAAGAGGCCTAGAACAGGGCTGTTTTAAAATTTAGATCAGACTACAGGATTAAACAGCAAATTAGGTAACCAGAATATTAACACTCCAAAAAGTGCCTGTGAAAAGCTACAGATTATGTCTTGATTAAGAAACAAGTCTCTGAATTTAAGAGGCATCAATTAAATGGCATATAATATAATCAAGTTATTTTTTTAAAGAAGTCTCAGAACTACCTTACTGCTCAGAGGATTGACTTTATATTGAACATGGGTATTAAATACTTAAAATAGTAAAGCTCTTGCCTTCAAAGACATTATGCTTTGACACGGTAGACAAACTAATGCTTCCTTGCAATTCACTACATTAAGCGATGTCATTGAGGTCAGAAGAAGGCTTCACAAAACGACAAAATGTGAGCCAGGTCTTAGAAGATTTCATTAGGCAGACAGTTGGAGGAAAGGTAGTCCACACAGAGGAAGGAGGAAGAGAAACGACATGGAAATGCAGAGAAGTAAATGGGCATCTTAACAGAAGTGTGGGGCCAAGAACAGTGGGGGGCCCAAGTTTCTTAGAAATAATTGCACAGGTACTTGAGTGGCACTCCAAGAAGTCTGAAGGGTTTTTAAAAAAAAATTTTTAATAGCAGCTGCAGACAGATATTGACTTATTTAAATAGGAGAATAACAAAAATAGAAGTATGTCTTAGAACAGCTGCCCCCAACCTTTTTGTCACCAGAGACTGGTTTGATGGAAGACAATTTTTCAATGGACGGTGGGTGGGGAGGTATGAGAGTGGGGTTTGGGGTGATTCAAGCCCATTACATTTATTGAGCAGTCAAACCTCTCTGCTAATGATAATCTATATTTGCAGCCACTCCCCAGTGCTAGCATTACTGCCTCAGCTCCACCTCAGATAATCAGGCATTAGATTCTCCTAAGGAACGTGCAACATAGATCCGTCACATGCACAGTTTACAGTAGGGTTCACACTTCTGTGAGAATCTAACGCTGTCACTGGTCTGACAGGAGGAGGAGCTTATGAGGCAATAGAAATGGGGAGTAGCTGTATGCACAGATGAGGCTTCACTGGTTAGCCTGCTGCTCACCTCCTGCTCTGCGGCCTGGTTCCTAACAGGCCGCAGATTGGTACCGGTCCACAGCCTGGAAGGGTTGGGGACTGCAGTCTTAGAAAATATTATTGATAACAGTGTGAAGAAAGAAAGGAAGTGTTGAAGGACAGGAGGACTTGGTAACAGGGACAGCAGTTAGGCATTATTGCTACAGATCGGAAAGGTCACATGGCTTTAACTAGGGCAGTGGTGGTTGGCATAAAGAGGGGGGAGAGAAGTAAAAATCATTGTGATCATATAGTTTACAAGGTTTGATAACTAATTAGCTACAAATTGTAGGGAAGAAGGAGAATTTAAAGATGACTCTAATATTTCAGAATAAACAACTGGTTGAATGGCTATGCCATTAATCAAGACAGAGAATCCCTGTTAGAGATGGCCTGGCTAATGGCATTAGATCATAAAGCAAAATTATAAACAAAGGTCAGAGATACTCTGTCTCAAAGTCATCAAGATAATGCTGAAAGAGCATTGGCATGCAGTCGGTACTTTGTGGAAAACTTTTACAGCTTTATGTGAATGTACTGAGACTCCAAATACTGTTTGTATTTCCTGTTAAAAGGAATGATATAGTTAGAAAACTTTACTGCCTAGTGAAGCTATACCTCAACTCAAGCATACCCTGTATAATAAAATACAAGGAAATAATGCTTATTTATATGAAAATGATTCTTTGTTGTATTAAAGTATCTACATGAATATAAGTTTAAAGAGCAAGCTTCATTGACATGTCTTTAAAAATATGATTCAATATTTAGAAGATGTATCCATATGTACCTATCTTGGAACATAGCTCATACCTTATGTGATTTTGATTTTCTCTTGCTGTGTAAAAATAATTGCTATTTCCTTGTTATTTGTAAATGTTTTTATAATATGCATCAGCACGGGTTTGCAGGAAAGGGAGCCTGTGGGTATTTAAAAACAAGAAGACATCATGGATAAGGTTTGAGGTTTTTGGCATACTTTTTTCTGTGTAATCTTCAAGGCAAAAAAAATCCTTAGAACAGTATGCTACATGGAAGCTATCCCTTTCTAAGCAAAATAGGGGCAGAATAAATAGACATTTTCCATTAAGGTGACTTTGCCAATTAAGAGAGCCACATATCACAACCAACAGCAATCAGAACTGGTTAAAGAAGACAGGCTGGAAAGATAGAGTGAACAGGGTGAGCCCAGTGCCATCAATGGTACTGGACTGGTCCACATGTGCAGATGAGCAGAATGGCCATGAGAACCAGAGTGGCCAGACCAGAACAGATGACAAGAGAGGTTACCCTTCAACAATGAGTGAGTCCTGTAGAGCCCTATTCAAAAGTCATATACATGTAATATATGGCAGTGTTATCTACATTTTAAAATGCACTGAAGAGAAGGATGAGATTTACAACTAAATGTAAGTAGAATTTCTAATATTTCTTCCTACAACTTGATTGTTTTTGTGCCCCATTCTAGGGCTAAGACATATTCATTCATTGTGTACTCAACATAGTTTATTATGGGGGTACCATATTTCAGGCCCTATTCTTTGGAGGGCCAATTGTGATGCAGTTTTACTAGTGACCAAACCCAAGAGAAGATTCCCACTCTGTGGAGAATAGCAAAGATCAAAAGATCATCATTATGCCAAGCACTACAAACAGGAGTCCATACACTTATGCCCACCGCATCCTGGGCTACTGTGTAGGTACACCATGCACCAGTTACCTATTGATCTGAATCCAGTAAGTCAGAATACACTCACACAAGTTATTTGAAGTGAGTTTGTTAGTTAAAGATAGTTCACAAGGGACGGAAGTCTTGAGTCCATTGTGAGCAGATCTCCCAAGGCTCAAGAAAGCTGCCCAAGGTGGATGAAGTCTTGATGCATAAGCCCCACTTTATACCACAGCTGAGGGACCCTGCAAGACAGCCCACCCTGGGTTATATACCTAAGAGGCTACATGACCCACTGGACAAAGCTTTGGAGAACATCCTGCTTCCAGGGGAGAGAGAAACAAAGCTAGGGCTGTTCTGGGAAGTCTTCCTCCCTAATTCAAGAAGTGACATTCCCGAGAATGGACAGGAACAAAATCCAGGCATTTTAGACAGTTACGCCCTATATAAGGGTATTACATTCCCAGCATATTCTACAGTTCCTCTTGATAATTACAAGCAAGAAAGGGAGGAGAACTGAGTCTGTCCAAGACCATGCAAAGAACCGTCCTGCACCAATAACCAAAAATAACTAGGTTGTTGAGAAGAGATAAATGGCTACACAGGGACAGGACTAAGAATAACCAAATACAGCATATAATAAGACTCGCATATGTGCAAACACCAAGGGTGAACAATACAGCATGAAAGGCAACAACAGTAAGAGAAGGTTTTTCTGGTAAAGCAGTGAAGTCCTGTGCTAAAGTACATCAAGCCTTTGCAAAGAGACCTTAAGAACTGGTAATGGCGCGAAAACCAAGAAATATACATTGTGGGTCAAAAACAGAAGGAAGAAAATAGGATCTAGATGGGAACTGAGGCCTTGCTTTTACATGCCAACTCTATGAAGAGCTTACCGAGCACTTAGGAGAGACTGGTAAATGATTATGACCCATATTTAGCAATGGGTATATGATTGGTGTTATTTGGCTAAATTAATCTGCTTAAAAGTTACTGACAGGATTGTTTTCATTGGATTACATGCTCTTCTGTCTGCTTATAATTCAGGTCCTAAGAAATCACTTCCTTTTCTGAACCCGACACACATTCACATGGACAACTGTTTATAACCAGTTCCAGAGGAGGGACTTACTCTTTCATTTATATATTGCTAGGCAACCCAGTCTTAAACTGACATTGAAAATGCTAAGCCTTTTTGGTCTCAATTATGGAAATGAGATCCTGTTTACCTAAAAAAGAACGTTAAAGGATATATTATGGGTCACACTCATCTGTTTTAAGAGATAACTTTTATTTAAAATATAATGGCAGTTAATATTCAGATTTTTAAAAAATTATCATGAGTACCTTCTATTCTTATATTTTAAAGATCAAAGCAAAATAGAAGAATCATTTTATTGCAATACCCGTTAAAAATTTTGTGAAGCCTTGATTTTAATTTTGAATTGCATTCATTTTGTGTTATCCATGGCAAATTTTGTTTTTTTTTTTCTTTGACAGCAGCAATTCCACATAAGTATTTTCTTTGTTGAAATACAGAGCCTCATTACTGACAACACATAATCTGCATAATTACAGTTCTGTTAACATCTTAATTCTATTTACTTTGCATTCATAGGACCTCTTCCAAGCTCCAACACTTAACCTCCCCTGTTCCACATAAAATATGAGAAAAGTCAAATCTCCTATCAGTCTAAGAAGGCATGGCCTATACCCAATATGGAGATAATTATAACAAATAATGAAGCAGCATTAAGGGGACATACTTAATGCATAAAGAGGAGGGAGAGGTCTTCCTTTGCATAATTCAAGCATTTATGAGTTAGAGTGATTTTTCTAAAGTGAGCTTTTAAATCTTGAGACATGTCCAGTTTCAAGAATATTTTTTAATACAAGTCAGATAAAAATTATTCTAGATCCTTTACTATTCTGTCCTTAAATATTTTAATTTAACATAAATAATTGAGATTTGCCTGAAGATCATGTTTAACCTTTTAGGAAAACACATTCAGAATTTTCCCTCATTTTGTCTCTTTTAAATTAATGGCAGAAAAAGTTATGCAATGACAAAAAAAGTTTAACGCTTTCAACTAAAATTATACAATAACCAATGCACTGAATAAAAGGACTTGCACTGAGAAATGTTTCTGATTTCTTCAGTGTTGAAGAATAAAACTTTATCCTTTGAAATCTTACCACGGGATTCTCTGTTGATCAAGTCATTGGTGCGGCTGGTACTGTGTTAGGATACAACATGTAGTAAAATGTATCTTACTCTAAGTCTACCCTAGTTCAACCAGGGCCAAGCTGAAGAATGACTTTTCCTTTTTGTTTGAGGCTTAGCCAAGCTAAAAATGGAGGGGTGTTGACAGCTTTGGGTACAAAGGCAGGCCCTTGGGGAGAAGACCATGAAACCTGCTAGCCTGCAAAAAGCTACATAGAGCAGCATAAATAGAATATAAGGACAGGTTCCTGTACAGAATTTGCTGAAAAATTCAAGTGAAGGAAATGGCAGTTTCTTTTAGGCAAACCTAAATTCAGCAGCATAAGTGTAAAGAAAAGAAGTGAGAAAAATAGCAATGTAATCAGAATGCTATAATGTGAAGATTTAAATAACTTCTTGTTCAGTAAAAAAGATCATGAGTAAATAAACTTTGAAAGAGTAAAAAACAATAAAATCTAGGTTGGATGAACCAAATTCATCATCAAGAAAGGAGTTATGCCATTTGGGAAAAACAACAAAATGACTCTTCAACAAATAAAAAAAAAATAAAATTCTCACTGGACAGACATTATGATAGCAGTCAATCAAAATTGGTCAAATATATAGATCATTATAATTAGATGAAGAAGAAGAAATCAATGGACCAATACTAGAATTTCCTAAATTTAAAGGGGAAAAAAGTACTCTTGAACGAGCAAGTTTTTGATAGATTAATTCATGAAAAGTCTGACAGTTTTTATTTACCTTTTTTAATATAAACATTTTGCAAAGGAATTCTAATGATTTAATGTATAAAAGGTATATTCTCAGAAATTAGTGGTCTCCACCCCTTAAGCCTATGTGTCAGAAAGCAAATCCACAGCAATGGAGATGAAAGAGCAACAAAGCTTAACAAACCAGAGAGAACTTGTGCTAAATGCAAAGAGTCTTCTCCAATAACTGTTCCAGGAATGAACACCGTGTATATCAGCGGGGATCACAGGCTGAGAGACCCAAAATCCTAATGGTACTTGTCTGGGATGGTAGTATCAAAGGGCACTAAACGTCTATGAAATATATTACTTGGGTGAATTGAAAACAGCAGATCTTAAGCATAGGATGGAAATGGAAATCAATAAACACCAAAGGAAATTACTCTCTACAGAATTATTTCCTGAAAAGCCCTCATCTCTGAAGCTTGGGAAACAATGGTTTATGATAGTTACAGAGCTCTTTCTAGCAAAGCGAATAGAAAAGATTATCATACGCAGGAAAAAATGACTGATAAAAAGCTCCATCAGAAATTGTGAAGATAGAGGGGTCCATCTGGCTCAGTCATACATGCTTTTAAGAAGTCAAGCCAAGCTCTGAGACAACCTCTATCTTTTATTTGTACAAAGCCTGTACAAAAAGAAAGAAACCCTTCTTAAGTGTAATCCTTTTGTCTCTCTAATATGTATTTTTTTAAAAAAGACCCTAGACCTCAGAAGGCGTTATTTAATATAAGAGAACCCTGAGAAACTCTTTCTTTTCAGCACTCAAGATCTGGCATGTGACTTACAAGTAGTTGTTTTGTTTTGTTTCTGTCTACGGTAACATACCTTTTATATTTGTGGAGAGCAAGAGATTTATCTTTTACATTTTTGAAAGCTTTCCAACAGCTACAATAATACGCTAACTACTTAATGGCTGCTTAATTAATTACTGGTAATAAAACCAATAAGAAACAGGTAGAAAGAAAGTGACTGCAACTATAAGTACATTGTCTTCAGTGACATTACATTCATTTCTTCTCTGATATCACTGATAACGACAACTCACCAAATGAGTAAGCCCAAAACAATCTTTAATATATTGTAAAGAGGTGAAAATTTTTCAATAGCAAGAAACAAATGTAATAAATGTTAAAGCATTTACCACTATGGGTTAGGCTATTCACAAGCAGAGGAGAAAATTCACAAGCATGGGGGAAAATCTCTGAAAGCATTCTACCAAATGCTTTGAGCACAAAAGGATACCTACAGCCTGGATAAAATCCAAGACGAATGATTACTAAAATCACATATTTTAATACCTACAAACATCTGAAATACATTCAGTCCTTCTAACTTAAATACTTATCAATGAGGAATAATCAAATGCCACTCACAGTTCTCAAGATATTCAACATACACACCCTGATGATTAACCAAGAATCACAGGAAATAACAAGTGCTAATTGTTTTTGTGTTAGCGACATCCAACGCTGTCCAATTTGGAGTTACTCTCCCTGCTCCCAGTGATTTTAGAATAAACCCAGACTAAATTTACTTACTGGGATAGATCAATCAGCAGATGTCTAGCAAGCAGAGAGTACAATGTCATTGGCTTATCTTGCTTATGCAGAAAAAAAGATAATAAGACAATGTATGCAAACCTGCTGACTTTAGACCTAGAGTTTCAAAGGTACCAACAAAGGAAATAAAGTCATTACTAATGTTTAATTACTAATTTCATCTCTAATGTCAAAGGATGCTATATTCCTGTGACCAAAAAAAAAAAAAAAACTGGAAAGATAAATATAATAAGTACTGGATAAATCATGTTTGAAACCTCCATTAGAACGCTCATTTATTCACAGTATAAAAAGCTTCACATCAATGGCAAATAAATTGAAAAACATTATCAGTTATTTATGCTGTTTATGGCAAACAGACCCTTTTAGCTACCTATCCACCCTCTCTTGTCATCTCTTTCTTGCTAATGAACTCTTGGAATTTGGATGTTTGTAATGAGTTCAGATCCAAGAAATAAATCATGATTTATACATCAGTTATAGTTATACCATTCTCTTTTGACACAAGTTTTATGCTTTGGTCACTTAAATATAAGGGAAATTAAAAGAGAAACTTCTAGGAAATTTTCTGCTTGAAATGTACCAGAAATAGGCTCGAGTGAAGGCCTTTCTAGTACTGTTTTTTTCACTTTCTTTATTGCCTCGAATATGGTCTTGGAAGGACATAAGGCTTGGAGCTGTGACAGCCATCTTTCAGTTATCAACAATAAGCCTTAGGAGGCAAATTTAATGCTGAGGGTGGCCAAGCAGGAAGACCAAAAGAGGCTGGCTCCCTGATGAAATTGCTAAGCTTCTACATCAATACAGAAATAACTTACTCCGGTTTTTTATTTATAATTTCACTGAATGTCTTATTTCCTGAAGCCCCTGAGAGCTGGACATTATGAGTCTATGACTTGTATATGAAGACATTCTATCTGATATAATAATCAACAAATAAGAAAATTTCCATACTAATAAATGGAAATAATAGGGAAAAGTGAACCCTTACACACTGTATGTGCTAATATAAATTGGTACAGTTATTATGGAAAGCAGTATGGAGATTTCTCAAAAAATTAAAAGTAGAACTACCATATGATCTAGCAAGTCCACTTCTAGGTATATAACCAAAGGAAATGAAATTAGTATCTCAAATGTCTGTACTCCTGTGTTCACTACAGCATTATTTACTATAGCAAAGATATAGAAACAACCTAAATGTCAATGAACGCATGCATAAAGAACATGTGTAGTATTATTCAGCCTTTAAAAAAAGAAATCCTGGAATTATTGACAACATGGATGAACCTGGAAGATGTTATGCTAAGTGAAATAATCCAGACTCAGACAAATACTGCATGATTTCATTTAAATGTGGAATCTAAAACAGTCAATCTCTCAGAAGCAGAGTGTGAAATGGTAGTTGCCAGGGGCTAAGGGACGAGGAGACTGGGAAGATGTTAGTTAAAGGGTGCAAAGTGTCAGTTAGGACAAATATGTTCTGTATATCTAATGTATAGCATAGTGCCTGTTGTTAACAATACTGTATTGTATACTTGAAATTTGCTAAGAAAGTAGATTATAAGTGTTCTCACCAGAAATTTTTTAAAAAGGTAATTACGTGAGGTGATGAATATGTTAATTAGTTTGATTGTGGTGATCATTTCACAATGTATATCAAAACATTAAGTTGTACACTTTAAATATATACAATTTTTATTCTTCAATTATATCTCGGTAAAGCTGAAAAAAATGCTAGAGTCTGGGGAGAAGACAGGTATTAAATTATCATGCTATTGAATATTTAATTACATAATGAGATTTTATACAACATATATATATTGAGTACCTACTTTGCGTCAGACACTGTTCTGGTCATTGGAAATATTCTAGTAAACACGCTTTTCTCATGCAGTTTACAGTCTTGAGTATGGCAAAAATAAAGATAATTTTAAAAAGAAAAAAAGATATTCTCAGTGAGATAAATACTGACACATATAATAAAAAATAAAAAATGAAAGTGAGTCACTACCTTGGAAGGCATGGCCAGGAAATACTCCTTTAATAAGATGGTATTTGAAATGAGACCTGAAAATTACAAGGGCACCAGCCAAGAAAAGATCTGAAGTCAGAATGTTCTAAGATGAGGGAAAAACAAATATAGCTTATAAGGTGAGAACAAGCTTGGCATATTTTGGAACTAAGAATGAGGCCGGGATGGTAGACACACTGAGAAGTAGGGGAGAGTGGTAAGGAAATAAGGACAGAGGAGTCAGATCCTATAAGAATTCAAAGGTTGTGGAAAGGAGTAGAAATTAAGTTCTATTTACAAAGGGAGGCCATTGTAAGATTTTAAGCAAAAGAGGATATAACAGATTTGTGGTTTAAGAACTCATTTTGGCTGATATGTTGAGAATGATTTGCAGAGGGACAAGGAGAAAGCAAAGAGATCCATTTCCACCACCCTAGACAGGAAATGATGGTGCTCGGTATATGCTGATAATGGAAAAAATGGAGAGTGGTGGAGAGATTTGGGTTATCTTGTGGTAATAGATCTGCCTAGAAATTATGTGTGTGTGTGTGTGTGTGTGTGTGTGTGTATACATATATATATACTAAAAATGTTTTGTTTTTAAAGATAAGGAAATTGAGGCCCAAAGAAATTAAGTGATATACACAAGTCACATGGTTACTCCATGGGAAACTATGTATTTCCCACTGCAAATTCTCTTCTATCATATGCAAAGTCCTTTCATCTCTCACCTCTAAGACACTTGCAGAAGACAATGGACAGCAGTAGCTGAAAGTCTGTGAGGGCTGAGAAACAAAGAGAAAGAGCTTTTAGTCTTTGGCGATATATATTACAAATGCAAACATATCTCAGAATATTTTTAATTTTTTTCAAATTTTTAAAGTTATTCTACAATGAATATTTTACTTTTATGATAAGGGAAAGAAAACAATGTATGTTATAAAAAATAGAGAAGGAAATACTTCCTGACAGAGTTCCAATATATCCTTCTGATCACTATATTTAAAATTTCTTCTCCCTGGTATTAGTCAGTAGTTTGATTGTTTCAATGAGATTTATTTAATCAAAAACATGGCTGGAGGTCATTTCACTGGGCAACATTTATTTTTAAATGAAAGATAAAGATACTAAGGAAATGAACATTACTGTTACTGATTTTTTTAAATGGAATTCTGGGCAGTATTCCAAGAAACCTCAGATTCTTCCAGAGTTTCAAATTCAATACCTATTCCTCATTGTCACCACAGGGCTTACCATTAAGCTCCACAATCATCAACTTTTCCAGGACTATAAATTATCATTAGGCGATCCAAACTAGAGAAAACACTACAGAATCTCGAAGTGTGCATTTTAGAGATAAAATACTGAATTCCAAGCATTATAGAAATTTATCAGTATCCTTATTAGGAAATAAATACCTTTTTTTCCCATTTACTGTATTTTCCCACCTGGCTATCCCTTGGTTGGTTTGGGTGAGCTATTTGCTGATCATGTTTTCATAGGTCAAATATTCGCAGGCATGGTTCATTACAGGAAAGCAAAAGAAAGCCACTGATAAAATGACTGGAAAGAGCTTTTCCCCAATCTCTCCTTTGGGCCTCTTTCTCTCTGCAAGGAACAGCTCTGAATGTATCCATGATCCATCAATATTTTCATACATTCAGATCATGCCTTGTTTGCATTAACATAAATGCACAAAGTTTTACCATACCTGCTTTTGTTTCTTTAAACCTGCAATAAGAACAGGGTATTATCATATGAAGCATGTACGGCATTAGTCAGTTGTTTAACCACGCTCTTAATCATTGTATAATATGTCTCACAAATAGGCAGCTGCTAAATGAATTATATATAAAGATAATGTTTTCTAGAATACTCTTGCCTGTATATATTGCATAATTCAGGTCCTAACACATTCTGGTCCTTAATTCTCTTCTTTTTATAGAAATTGAATCATTACCTTGTTCTTTTTAGTGGTTCAAAAGTTTGTTTTTCATACATGCTATAAAAGCAAAATTCTTTAAGGGAAGGCAACATTTTCAATTTAAATGTTTATAGCATATATTTTTCTAAAGACTCAGGTTTTTTGTAGGAAAGTTTTCTGGCTGTGGTTCCTAGTTAAGGTGAAGATACATTTGCTTTTAAAAATAATTGCCACTAAAAGAAAAGCAGAAATTCAATAGAATCAAGTTGCATTCTTATATAAAGTAGCAACTAACAAAGAAGTCAAGGAGTAAGCTATTTTACACCCTTGTCTGCACCCCATCCTCTCCAGGTTTCATAATTGAGGCATTTCAGTAGCCTGATATGGATATGAAGTCATTAAGTAATAAATAAAACACTGTAGAAACAATATGGTAGACAAATGGAGGGTTTTAAACTTAGGGCTCTGATTTTAATTTAATTTTGGCCATCATTCAGTGAACAAACATGGGTCGCTAATTTAAAATCATTGTGCCTCAGTTTCCACATCTTAAATAGAATTAATAAATCTTGTTGCTCTCTACAGGAATATTATATGAACCAACAAGATAATAATTCAAAGTATGAATCCTATCCACTATTGAGACTAACAGCATACGAATCACCTAAGACACTTATTTAAGATGAAGATTCCCACTTTTAGCCCCAGAGATTCATTTTCATTCAATAGGTCTGAGGGAAGAATAGCAAGATATGATCTGGAAATCTGAGTTTTTAATAAACATGCAGTTGATTGTGAAACAGGTTATCTTAGGGCTCCATCTTGATTAACTGCTCTAATACAATTTAGACACATGCAATTGTTTCCTCCTCCAGCCTTACACATCATTAGATAAGACAAAAGTCACAAGCAGGTAAAAGATTTGTCACTACAGTGGGAGAGGGGATGGGAGAGGAGGAGATGGAAGTGGATGGTGGGAAGCTAGAGCTGTTCTGCTTACACTAATAAGAACAAGCTGCACAACAAAAATTAATAACTTCCCTGACATTATTCTTAGTGTTATGCAAGTCTATCTAGCCCATGTATTTTGTTTTCAGTTTCTAATAGAAGATAGTTTTTAGTGCAAAACATACTTCATAATAAAGAGTGAAATTGTTAGCCCTAATGTTTTCTTCTTGTTACCTTTGATGGATTCAGTATTTTCTACTTTGCTACCTTCTTTTTGGAGTTTCTTCTTCTTAAGATATCTGTGATAATCATTTTTCTCAGTATCAACTGATGTAAAAATGTATGCCCCTCCCTGGGAACTTATTGAAGGCCTGTAAAATTTTGTGAAAATACTTTAAGCTATTATATAACTATAACCTGTGACCAAAACATGAAAACTTTTCTCAGAAAGCAAAGTCATTCAGTTGTCCCAGGTGCTGAATTTATATCAGAGTCTTAAAACAATTACATATTTTCAAATCATGTCATTGAATGTTTAATATCTCCAAAGTTGCTGGAGTTTTAAGTTACTTGGAAATGATTAGATTTTGTTTGAACTCCATATACCTTATGGGAAATAGAAGAAACTGCTAGATTGCAGTTTCCAGAGTTTTGACCAAGAATATCCCTCTGGTTCTAAAGTGAAATTCATTCACCACATTCAACATCAGAAACTACAGTAGTCAGACGATCACTTTATGAAAACTGTACAACCTGAGGGGGGAAAAGGATATGAAGGCATGATAAAACAAGATCTTTGTAAATCATCATCAAAGCATGCTACCAAAGGGTCGTGGTGCATTTATTAATATATAGGTGTGCCCTCTTGTGGTGAATGCATGGGACATAAGATATTTCGCAAGGTTTCTGAAAATCAAAGAAGAGCGATTTTGTTTTTTTTACTTTAATATTGTCTGAGAAGATACACATTTTAAAGAACCCTGATAAATGAGGATTTTACTTACATGGTATTTTATTGAAATTTAATAACCCTGAACTATTTACCCAGAGTGGAAGGAGCAGAGGAAACTGCCTCCTAATATTTAGCTGAGAAGTTTCCCAGATTTAAATTAGAATTCCAATAATGGACTTTAAATTGATTCATTCAGTGTTTCATCTATAAAACTTCAGCCATAATTAGAAACATAACCCCAGTGAAAAGATCAAATGTAAAATGAGAAAAAGGGATTGTTAAAATAAGTGAAAGAAGCATGTGTTTAGAACAAATCAGATGGAAGAAAGAAAGGAGAAGAGAGAAACTTATGGAAAAAAAAATAAAACATGCAGACTTTTCAGTGACATTTTAAAATGCCAATGCTAAATTTTCTTGCATAGGAATGAAACTAATAGTTTTGAGAACATTGAAGAGACCATGAAAATGTCCCACAGGGCAAGAGGGCAACAATGATTTCAGAGAGAGATATGAGGCAGTGAGAGCATCTATCGATTTGGCCTCAGTAACTTACGTCAAATTGTCCTGTACTTTATAATCCGATTGATACACCTAGGGGAAAAAAAACAAATCTATAAAAAAACCAACAACCTGATTAAACCCTAATAAAGAGAGAAATAGTAAAAGATTAAATCTGAAGAGAATATTAAAATATAAATTATACCACAGCGAATTTTCTGTTGTACTGGGAAAATTACTAGAAGTGAAAATAGCAATTTTGTTATTGCAGGCACCACTTTGAAAAATAAGTGCTATTTATTTTATGGATATATTTTCTCAAATTTATGGATATGTTTTCAAATTAATTTACTTATTAGATGTAAGAATGGTTATATGTTAATGAATTTTGAATAAAACAATTCTAAATTATTTTCCTGCATTACCACAGACTTTAGACTATACTGAGTTTAGAACACATTTGTTAAAGTAAGAGCCTCCAACCCTAGCACCACCGTTACAATTTGTTTAAGTATTGGAAATGGCCCAGAAAAATATAAGGCATCTTAACACCTTGGAAGATCATACAGGAAACTATTTGTAGATGGTCATTTTTCTTTTCCAGAAACAGGAATATAAGGAAATCTCAAGAACAGATCAGTATATTTTCTGTGATATTTTAAATTCCGTTTCTTCCTAAATATTCCTATGAGTTTTTTTTTTCCTACTCTTGAATATCCATAAAACATTGACAGGGAGAGGATTATAATAACAATCATATATAATATTGTTCATTATGCTCCCTTTGGTATTTTGCGCTATCCTCCTGATTTTTTTTTAATATCATTTCATATGCATTTTTACTAGCTTTCTAGCTTTCAATTTGCGAGGCTGATCTAGGTCACATTTCCACCAGTATAGTTTCTAATAAGAGTTTTTAAAAACTCATCATGTCCTGCTACTCCCTAGATTGCAGCCATCCTGCCATTCACACTGGCAGGAAATGCAGTGCAGATGCGTCTGAACTTTCCGATTTGAAAGGTGTTGGGACCAGATTGTAAAGTCCCTTGTCCCTCACTCTATGCAGCTTGATTTAGCTTGCCTGAAACAATGCAAGGCAGAAGAGAGGAGAAGTGAGGTAGGCCGCAATTTACAAGAGAGAGACGAACAGGAATGAGAAAAACAAAAATGAGATGTGAATGTGGCTCATTCTGACAGAAATAGGCCCCATGAAAACAGCATTCTGGAAGCCTGCCTGATTTGCCTGCCTTGCGTCCAGAATCTTAGCTATCATAACCAGAGCGGGTCCACCAGTTAGGTATTGACAGATGACAATATCTGCAGAGTATTCTTTAGTTCCGGATTCACTGGAATGACAAAGGGATTATTAAAATAGCCTAAATTCATGTTATGAAAATAAATGTATTAAATTAACCACAGAGCTATTCGACATATAAAAAAATGACATCCTAATATTAAATCCCAATTTCTTCTAAGTAAACATTGTATAAGACGGTAGTCCTATTTCGGTCTACTCTGAATTCTTCCAGTTTTCAATGTGTCTTTTCTATATCTTGTCATTTTCATCAGTATATTTGCTCAAAGTACACTTTTGTTACGGTATTTTTCACTGTATTTCTAAAGTGAATTACTTCCTATAATAAAGTGGAAAATATTAGTTCCCTGCTGCTTTTATAAATCCAGAAATAGCATCTCTTCGTGTGGTGCCATAGCACCTCCAGTCTCTTTCTGCCTCCTTATATTATACACTGCATTTTTCATATAAATGGAAAATATCAAGGTTTTTTTTTTTATAATATTATCAAAACAATTTCAGAGCAAAAAGAATTGTAGCTAAAACTGGGCTCCCTAATGATGGTCAGCTTACTTGGAGGTGTCTCAAGTTCCCATGTTCATCTTAAGATGTTAGCATGGTTCAAGAGTTTCTCCTCTACTGGCTTTGAACAGTCAAGAAACTTTACAGAACATTAGAGTTTATGCTGGGTGGGGCGCTATTACTGAGACACTTCATAGTTCATAAAACTTTGGTTTTTAAGATGTAAATTCTATAATTTTGAAGTGGAATAATCAGGTTTTGCATATATTGAGACTAAAAAACCTGTTAGAAATTACATTAAACTGGCCAACTTTTTAAAAACTTGAAACTCAAAGAGTTGTAAAATTCTGCCTTGAAAGGAGATCAGTTTGTGTTTTCAGTGGTGGTGGTTGTATGTTAGTTTGTTATTCTTAAACTGAGCCATCAAAGTGAAAATTCTAATACTTAAGTAAAAGAATCCTAAAACTAAAGTTGTAGTGAGGTTTGCTTTCATTTCAGGGGTCCTCCTTAAGCATTACTAACCAGTCACAACCTTCTGAATTTCTCTTTGGTTTTACACAAACGTACACAAGTTTGAGGGTTACACATTTGGATTTTCTCTCATGGGTATCCTTGTAGTCCTTGTATACAAAGCGCATGATCTGCATATAAATATTCAGCACTGCTCTGAGACTGCTCCTCAGCAAATTTGTGAAAAATACTTTGCTCTCTTATTTGAAAAACTATCCTTCTTCTCCCAGTGTATGCCATGAGTCAAAAGCATTGTGTATGTATGATTTAGGCCACCACCCTATCTTACAGGCTTCTCTCCAGGTTCGAGAGACCATTTGTAGCTCAAATGAGAGATAAAGGTCTTTTTAGTAGTATTGTAGTATCTCAAAACTAAGAGCTAAGGGAGAAGGAAGGAGGAAAAATAACCAAGCTTCTTTCGCTTTGGGGTTAGACCATCAGCCTGTCCCTTTATGTAAATATCTCCTGATTCTCACCTTAAAAATTTTTAATAAATATTAATTTAATACATGACGAGAAAAGACAATAAAGGTAAAACACATATTTTAAAACATTAAATAAAACAACCAAGGATTAAGCAAGGTGTAAACTGGAAGATTAAAAAGTACTTGGAAGCACCCCGAAAAAAGGATTCTTCTTTGGTGAGAGTTTCTTAGCAGGCCAGGTTGCAAGCCCTGTCCCAAACTGTAGTAAGGAGCCCTCACCTGGAGCATTCAGACCTGGGCAGCAAAACAAACTGCCCTCTGTGAGTGTATGTCCTGGCTCGTCTCCCAGCTCAGTTCATCTCTGACAGTCCACAATCAGTCTCCTGTCCTTCATCTGGTTTCCCTTAGAGAAAAATATTACGGGAGATATATCATTTCTTAAATTGTAAAATAAAGTGAATTTTTAGGGAATGTTTAAAGATGCTTATTTTTATGACATATCCTTAGCATCTACTGTTAAAAACTAGAATAAACGTTCACTTGAACTAAACGTCCACCAACAAGAAAATAGGTAAATACAGTGCGATGTATCCATGTGATGGGGCATGTAGCAGACATGACAGTGTGCTGCCTGTAGTTCTTCATCTCCCTTTAACATTCTATTCATGTATACGCAGGCTTCCAACATGCATTACTCCAACAGTCAGCACACAGGGCCTTGTCAGAAGGCTGCCCTAAAGGCTGCTGGCACCCACTTTTTCTACAGACAAAAGGAGCTTGGAAGCAATTTGGAATTTACATCCAAGGAGAGGGACAGTCTTTGACCAATGACTAGCAGGGTTATGGGGTATATAAACTTTAGCCCTCTTGCCTGTGGACAACTCTGAGGGGAAATACAAAAGGAATGCATGAGAATGATAAACACCAAGTTCAGAGTAGGAAGTACCATAGGGTTGGAGTCAGGGGAAGGAATGAGACTTGGAAAAGGAACCCCTGGGGCTTCAACTGTATTAGAAATATTGTATTTTTAAAGCAAAGTGGTAGATACATAGATGATCATCATATTAGTCTTCTATGTGACTTTCATGTGTTTGAAATATTGTATAATATTTTAAGAGGAAATTTTTAGAAAG
>RJWJ010023899.1:0-25325 GCA_004363605.1 Indri indri
CTTTTACTATACCTTGTTCAAGTAAGCTTCATTGTATCACCTGCTTGTAACCACAGTTACCATCGACATGTCACTGTGTCATGTGCATTCCTCACCGAGCTCCTCATACATGCAAAATCCTGTTATGATAAATGCCACCCAGTATAGTAAACTCTCCACTAATATTTACAGCACTGTATAGTCTACAAGCTTTTCACCTATTTACTTGAACTTTTAATTTTCTTTTTTAAAACTCATTTCTTTTCTTTTACCTTGTCAAATGTGTTACCAAATTCACTAATGGTTTTAATGTTTCAATATGTTTCTTTTCTTCATCAGCTTCAAAAGAATTCAGGTCATCTCAAATTTCAGGGGCCTTTCCACATTACTAAAAACAGATTTCTCTCATTTAGACAAGAACTTCTAATCTAAGTTCTTGATTGTTAGGAATTTAACTGGCCTTCTGGTTCAGGTCTTTGGCACCTGCGACATGAAACGGGCCCCAAAAAGTGATTTATGTAACTCTCAATTCTGAAATCCACGAAGGCAAAAAAAAAAAATACAATTAAAACATCAAAAGTTTAAATTTAAAAAAAAAATTACTTAAAATGAATTTGTAAACCACATTAATGAGTCACTTTAAACAACATCTTTTAAGAAAATTTTATAAGGTTCACTAAGAACTCTCACACTCTAAAAAGATCTGTGGTAGAATTTTTCCCTGTGTACAAAGAGGTCCTTGTCACCTGGCCTTAAATTTTCCTGAAAGCAGAATTATTACTAGCTTCACACATCTTGCCTATTACTCCTAACAATGCCCAAAAGCAAAGAACATAATTTGTGACTTCTGGTGATTAGGTTTGCATTTTAATTTATGTCAAGTTTTTAAAAATTTTTCAATATGCCCCTGTGATGTTCTCTTCAAACCATTCTAGTTGATGCCTTTCCTAGAGACCTAGTAATTTTTACTATGTGAACCATTGTGATACCCCAGTAACGAAACCATCTGTGACCATTCACTTTCCTACTTTCTAGCTTATGTTTCATGTGGACAATGGTGCCGGCCGATTCACTGCTGTCTATGATGCTGGGATCCCAGGGCATTTGTGTGATGGACAATGGCATAAAGTCATTGCCAACAAGATCAAACATCGTGTTGAGCTCACAGTAGATGGGAACCAGGTGGAAGCCCAAAGCCCAAACCCAGCATCATCCTCAGCTGACACCAATGACCCTGTGTTTGTTGGAGGCTTCCCAGGTCAGTATTGGCTACCCCAGCATGAATATCTTTGCTCTAGTATGTTAGTGGTTTTGAAAACATTTCTATTTATATAAGTATGTCCAAGAATGTGTGCTTAAGTGTACTTGCTTCCTAGCTTTAGCATCTGCTCCCATAAATAACACCTTACCTAAAATTTCCAGTGTGTAAAATGAGCATATTACTTATATATACCACATGGGACTGAACTTTTCATGATAGCCCCTAAAGTTTCATTCATGGAGAGATTGAGCCTAGAGGAAATGAATTTGGCTTATAAAAGATATGAGGCATTTAACAGCAATTCGAGCCAAAGTTGGTGTTCTTTTTGATTTTTTAAAAAAGTTAATATACCAGAGGAATCATAAAATGTTATGGAACTTATTTCCTTGAGTTCTGGAAATCATTGGGTTAAACGTAGCTAATTTCCCCCTTAGGTTACTATAGAGTTTATATTTATATTACAAAGAAACCCAAGCACTAAATCTACATTCAAAATCCTTCTCCAGCACATTAAGTATCACATGTGAACCACAGAGAGTTACCTAAAGTGCCTATAAACAGGAGTGGCCAACTTGATGAGAAGTAAGCCAAGTGCCTCTTAATAATTCTGTAATAACACAGACTCCTGGAATGATCTTTCATCATTTTGTCAAGAGAAATTTTGGCCCCATTTATATAAAGCTCCTCTGCTTAACAAAACAAGCAAAATGTATATTCAGCAGTGGGTGACAGAGCAAAAGATAGAGAATTAACGGGGGCCGAATGAGAGCTCCTCTATGCAAGTTTGCTTCTGGGTCTTCTTTTACTTCAATCAGGATAAACCTCGATATATTAGGAAAGAGATAATGTACTTCTCCATTCAGTCTATGAAATGGGAGCCCAGTTAGCACCTAGTAGGTCCGCTGAAAGAAGGGCCTCCTTAATAAAAGGAAGATTTTTATGTGAGTTTCCAAACAGCTTCATCTTTGGGGATTTATTTTTACAATGTAAGGAAGTGATAAAGTCACCTTTAAAAACCCATGTTCTAACTCAGTATTTAAAGTATTTGATCAATTGTTTCGTTTCATGAAACAGAATTGTATAGTTTTAAGTCCCAGCTCTAAATTTGTTCATTCCAAACCAAATGGTTTGATGTCTTAAAAGGTACCATTCTAAATGTTTTCATATTTCATAATACATAACTATTTAAAAAGTTGATTATTTCTCTACAGTTCTGTTAGTAAAGCTGAAAACACAATCACTAACTTTACATTAAGACAGCATTCCAGTTTAATCTCAAACTAACAGTTGACTTTGAAACATGCTCTTAATATTCAGTGCAGCAGCGTTTCAAAACTGAGCCCTCTTGCGTTGTTTTTTCAGATGGCCTCAACCAGTTTGGCCTGACCACCAACATTCGGTTCCGAGGTTGTATCCGATCCCTGAGACTCACCAAAGGTACAGGCAAGCCTCTGGAGATTAATTTTGCCAAGGCCCTGGAACTGACGGGCGTTCAACCTGTATCATGCCCAGCCAACTAATAAAAATAAATGTAACCCCAAGAAGGGTGCATCAAAACAAGTATATCCAGTAAAACAAACATATTTTACCTATGTATGGTAATAAAACTAATTTGCGCACATATATACAATTCTTTCTGTATTCAGTTAGTGCTAATTCAGACCCCAGACTGGATTTTAATTCAAGGTCTTTCTCAAGTCTATGAATATTAAATCAGTTATTTTATTCTAAATAATTGCTTGTTTTGTGTGATTTTAAGGATAAAAGGCAACTGACCATAAATTGTTGAATTTGCAACATGCCCTGCAGGCATCTCAAGGAAAAGAGCTCAGATGTAATTTACGAAGGCAACTTTTTTTTTAACCTATTCCTCTTAATATTTTTATCATCCTTTTCCATGTATGTTGGCTTTCCATGTATGTTTAGCTTTCTGTCTCATCCACTGAAAACAAGTAGATTTGGCATGTGTGATTGGGAGGAAATCAGTTTCCTTACTCTCTCTGCTTGTGAAAGCATTAGCAAATCGTTTCCCTGATCCAAGTTCATTATTAGAAAGTTTAACTAGCCATATGAGTGAATACCTTTTTATGCTGAAGGTAGAAAGTGTAGATCAGATTCAGGCCAGAGAGCTTAATTACTTGATTTTCTTGTTTGATAATGATTTATAGGCTTTGGGGAGATACCAGAACCAAGCTTCTGAATGACAATTAAGCACACATTTGATACTATAGTAGTGAGGTTTTGGGCTTTTTAAGTTTACAGTGAATATCACAATCTACAGCTAGGTGGAGAGGAGTAATGCTGAAACGCGTTTTTACTTTCTGGGAAACAATAAGCCAGAAACTTAACACACTGATTGCCACAGGAGAAAAAAAAATTTTTCCTTGCAGCCACAATGTTTTATTATGAAAATAGAATAAAAACTTCTAAAACAAAAGAATCCTTTCTAATTTAATGAAAAATGAAATTTATTGACTTCTATTCATGTAATTCGTGTTTTTAGAATTAATTTGTCAATATTAATTGTAACAATAAAAACATCAAGTAAGATTTTCATGAACCAACTGCAGGGTTTTGCCCAGGTTTTGCTTCACAAGTCCCCGGACTCAAAACTAGCATGAGTTAAATACAACTCACATGGCAGTTAATGTCTTAAAAGGCATATTTCATTGAGTCTTTTTGAGTTGTAATTTGACCTAACAAATTCATTTGCTAAAAAATTCCTGTGTTTTATTCTCCTTTTATCTGTGAATTCGATCATCTTCAAAGGGGCCTATGAGAAGACTGGCCTAGATTGTATTCATTAACTTAAGAAGGAAACATTTCATTTGCCATCTTTAGTAGAAACAGTTGCAGTCTAATAATTCAGAACATTTAAAACAACAGGAGACTTCCCTCAGTATGGAAATTTTAGCCAAAGAAGAAGAATCCTCTCTGACAATGTCATCCAGTAGGGGAAGGAAGGTGCTGTTTCTAATCACAGTGATGGCTGACACACTCAGCATTTCACTGTTGACCAGTTGCTCAATGCAATTTGTCCACACAACTTCATCCTAGAGAAGCAATTCTCAACCTTGACACAGTTTTTTTTTTTTTTTTTTAGAAAATTGCCTGGGAAGTTTTTTAGAAAACTGGTGCCTGATCTAGCAATTCTGATTTGGTCTAGGATATAGCCTGGGCATAAAAATTTCTAAAAACCTTTTCAGATAATTCTAATGTATTACCAAAGATGAGAATCACTATTCTAAAGAGAAAAGTTATCTACCATGCCAATAGAGACTTTTATAGTCATTTGACAATCCTACTGTTAGCTTTGTCTTGGCCATTTCCACACACATTAAAAAAATAATATTATATTGAATTTAGTGAATGTCTTTTAACCAAACTTTATGGGATAAAATTATTTGAAAACCAATGCGTTTTGATAGTGAAAACATTACTTCTGCACAGAACACTGACATGACTTTTTGGGCTTATTCTGAACACCAAATGAGACAAAAAGGAATAAAGATGCTAGGTTCCTTAAAAGCTTTTAAGTTTCTTAATAGCTTTCTTTCCTGAATCCTGCATAGAAAGATACACAACGAATCTGAATGCAGAGGTACTTATTGGCCCTCCTGTCAGCGTCGAGTCCTGCTGGCCTCGATTTGTAGGTAGGTGCCTTAGAACAGTAGAGTTGGAAGCAGGCTTTGAGATCAGTGAATACAGTGCTTCCCAACTATAGCTAGACATTTAAAGTGCCTTGGGTGCTTAAAAAAGAAATCTACATCTGGGTATCACCCCAGTCCAATTACACTCTAATCTCTAGGTAGGGCCCTGGCATTGGCATTATCTAAAGAGCCCCAGTTGATTCAAATATATAGCCAAGACTGAAAATCCCTGGACTCTTACCACCTCCACATTTTGTGAGAAGGAACTTGAAGGAACCCTTAATGTTGTGTCTAAGTCCCACGTTACTAAAATTTTCCAGTGTAGTCCCAAGAAAGCCGCACCTGGACCCAAGGAGAATTCACTCAATCAGGTTTTGATTAAATTTGTCCCATACAAAATTCATATTCTGGAATGGCCCATGAATTTGTAAGAACAAAGCTTGTCAAAACTTTAAGATCATAAATAAAGAAATTTTATTAAAGGGAAAAGTTTCTCTAACATACTTCATTTTCTACTTTGAAAATAAAATTAATTTTTATCCCAAAACAAGATAAAATGTTTTCTTCGCCCAACCTTGTCCCCTCAATGATTTCCTCACCTCCTGCCACCCACAGCAGTCATGATGAAAGCAGAATACTTTTCATTTATTTTCCGAACGCCCACTCCTGGGTCGTCAGCCTTCTTCTTTAAAAAGGTGCTTTACTCTTTAGAAGAAAAACATTTGTGAGGGGACTTTTATTGAAGTTGCTATGGTGAACACCACTGACAAAGGAAAATAAGAACAGCAGATTTCACCCCAATGCACCAGAACACTGACAGACACTTAACGCTGCAATTAGTGGTTTTAAAAATCATAACTGTTTTCTCCCACTTTGATTTAGCCTATTGTCCCAAACTATGGAAGTCTTCTAGATTTTTTACTTAACGACAGAAGAAAAGAATACTTTGACAAATTGAAAAAATCTCTTGATTTTGTGTGAATTATTTACTGAATTATTTTGTGTATAAAATTAATCTATGATTAACATGAAAACGAAACATAATACGGTAGTCAATTTTTGCAAGTCCTGGGTATGGTCTTTTTCACTACCACATGCAAAGGATATGACTTACTGGTGATGTGAATTTTTATCTCATTTTTATATGTTTTTTAATCAACAGAGATATGAACATCTATACTCTTTTGCTTGACTGAGATTAGTACAACCCAAAAGGCAGATGCAGGGAAGTGATGACCCAGGGCTAAGCCCTGAATTCCAACACTATTTTGAAATCTTGGTAGGCAGGGAGGTGGCTCGGACTCACCAGTTGGCATTTGTTCGAGTGACCTAAGTGAGCAAAACATTCATGCCCATTACCGATATTAGAGTGTCATGGCCTGAATTATGTCCCCACAAAATTCACTTGTTGAAGTTCTAACCCCCAGTACCTCAGAATATGATTGTCTTTGGAGATAGGACTTTCAAAGAGGTAATTAAGGTGAAGTGAGGTCACATGGGTGAGACCTACTCCAATATGACTGGTATCCTTACAAGAAGAAGAGATTAGGACACGGACAGGCATAAAGAGAAAACCACATGAAGATGCACAGAGATGGTGGCCATCTAAAGCCAAGGAGAGAAGCCTCCAAAAGAATCCAATCCTGACAACACCTTGATTGTGGACTTCCAGCCTCCAGAAGGGTGAGAAAATAAATTTCGGTTGTTTATGCCACCCAGTCTGTGGTACCTTATTATGGCGGCCCTAGCAAACTAATATAGAGTGTTTCCTCACTAAAAAGAAAATTTAAATTTTTTTTTAAGCCTAAAGCATCAGCACATGTCAGGTTCCCTAAAGTGTGACATGTACATTATAGAAATCAATTACTTTGAACAGTGACTGCTATGACTTAAGTAATGATTAGAAAAAGTTGGAGACTAAAAAATAAAAGCATATTCACAACACGCTTAAATCAGAAATATGTTTGGTTTTTTTAAAATATATTCTTGGTGGTATTAGAAATAGCTACATAACATTAGAAATAAGAGAAATAACACCACTTTTTGAACTTTTCAGTAGAATGGACTCTCTTGAGAGCTACTTTGTATATTTAGCTTTGGAGAAGTACTCATGCACCCTTGGATGAGTCAGGGCCCTGCTTTATTTAGGAAAATTGTCTCCCTGGAGCTCACCGCTTCCACAGGAACACCCCTAGTGATATAACAGGTGGTAACAGTGGAGGTGACGAGAAGTAATTAGATACTGATATCTTCTGGAGATGGACTAGTGTTTCCTGAAGGATTGTTTATGGAGTATGAACAATAACGTACTGATACATCTAAAAGGATAGAGCAGGCATGACCGAGGGATGAGGAATATGGGTAGATTAGGCTTTTTTGTGGAAAAAAAACCCCAGAGTTTAGATTTAGACATGTTGAGTTTAAAGTATACATTAGGTCTCTAAGCGCATTGTGCCATAGTTGGATATATGAGTCCAGAGTTCAGTAAAAAGAGCTGAACTATGGATATAAATATGGGAATCATCAGAATATTGATGTTTGTTATTTATAACCATAAGACTGGGTGAGATCACCAAGGGGGTGTGTGTAGAAAGGACTATGGACACACTTCTTCCATATTAAGTGTACAGGTATCAGAAAAATTACTCAGAACTTCCAAACAGGCAAAATAAATTTCTGGCTGTCCTTTCAGTGCAGTACTTACTGGGCTTAACTTTCTGTAGACTGGTCTATTTTATAACTCTATAGGGGCAAAGGTTAACTTGTAGATTTTTTTGTCTAATAGAGATGCAAATAAGTTCTGCCTGGTGGAAGAGATAGGCCCAAAGGTAACAGTTTTGCATCTAACTGAGAAATCATATTCTAAATATTCCTTTATGAAATTAAAATGCGTGCATATGCACATATAGCTTCTCACATTCTTAGACCAGTTTTAACATCATATTTGTTCCCTCATGAATTGAATGAAATAAAATCGTTGGCATGTGTTCATATTATATTTGCCTGAAAGTCACAGATTTTTAAACTTTGAAAACTGTAACAGGGGAGAAGGGGGAAAGGAGTCACCAGCTGAATTTGCCCAGGTTAATTCAAAACTAAAAACCAGTTCACACAATGTGTTATTTATGATTGAATTTTCTCAACTCCCTAACCCTATGTTTCCATCACTGCATTTCTTGTGAAGTAAACATTACTTTAGAAAGTTACTTTCATGCTAAGGGGAAAAAACTTTAGAATTTTGCCTTTTTATTTCACATTTATTGACAATTACTCTCTCCTTTTAGTTCAGCCTCAGCATTTACACACACACACACACACACACACACACACACACACACACACACAAATCCAGTCTTACCTGTTTGGTAATGTTGGAGCTAGGAATAGATTATCTGTAGCCAAATTCACTTTTGACTTTTATATTTCTTTACAGCAGTGTGGCCTGATCTTTTGATATAAACTCTCGGATAGTAACACACAATCACAAGAACACTGATAGAATTTTTTAATCATTTTGTCACTTTTGAGTTACATAAGACAAAACAGTGATTTTAAGGAAAAAATTTATATTGGCATATTATTTAAGATCATTTGATATAATTAATTTATATAATATTTTTAAATAAAGTGCATTATCTTACATATAACTTAAATAAAATTATTAACTTAAAAAAAGTCACAAAAGAAATATCTAAATGGACTTCTACCAAATTTGGAGAGCATGTTTTGGATTGGCTGACTTAAAATGCAAACTATGCAGCCTTCACGGAATTCATCAGGGATACCCTAATGGGCACCTCAGAGAGATGGGCAATTATCCCTGAAACTGAAGTATCACCATTAGAGACTGTTGACTGCTTATGGAGGAAAAAAAAAAAACATGTATTAAGACATGGTGAACAGAAAAAAAAAAAATGATATCAAGTATGACCTTCAAATCAAAATTCACCAAGCAGATGCTACAACTTTTATTTGCTGATGAATCATTGAGCTATATTTTGCATTGGGAACTCTGTAGAGTATGTTCCAGGGTTTAAATAAATAAATGATGGCACATAAGTCTTTCAATAGGCATAGGATAGCCAGCTAGCCTCCTGCTGTATAAATAGATGGAGATGGAGGAAGGGAGGGAGGGGTAGAAAAGAAAGAGAGAGATTTATACTTTTCTCATTTTAAAGGTGATGCCCACTTTACTTTAAATAAGTAAATAAAAGCAAATGTAAAAAATTTCTTTAGTTTAGTCTTATACCAAACGTTTATTAATATTTTGAATGAAATTTTAACAATGTGCATGAAATCAAAAATGGACCAAAACTAACTTTATGATCTGATGTTTGCAATTCCTATATTTGTATACTTTAAAATGTCCATTGGTTTATTTAGATACACTTCATTTCTTGATTCTCAATTTCAATTAAAAGAGGAATTTTTACACTACTATGGGCTGGCACTTCTCAAAAATAACACATTGTTGCTATAGTTTAATCCTGGTAAATTAAGAGTAAACCGGATAAAATTTAAATTTTTATTTTCTCTTATAAATTGGTTTTTAATGTATTACTGGCAATCATGATGCCTCAGATAAAATTTTTTAACAGATGAATATCAATTATGGATTTGATGAGGCAGACGTGCAGAAATTACTTCATAGTAGTCAAAACAATCAAGGTGTCAAGCACCACTCTCTTGGGTAATAAACCACCTGAGTAATTGAGTCATGACTACGATTATCTGGCTTTTATTAGTTGACATGCATGCTCACTTGATGTGCTCCAGTGGGCTCTCAATTGCGCAGTTATTAAGGGGAAACTTTTAATAATTATTTAATTTTGTATCATGCCCCTTTAAAGGGAAATGGGAATATTTACCATTTTTGCCTTATAAAGACAAAAACTCTCCTGTGCACTCTCCTAGGCGCACAAAATCACTAGTGAGAAAGTACAGCCTTAGCAGTAATATTCAAATTGTATTGTTGCGACACATCAGTGGGTCATAAGATCAAATTACAGATTCGTAAAAGAGCAATTTATGTAATACTGTGGAACGGAAGGAAATAGAGTAAAACAGGATAACATCAAAGTGCATCGTACAGAGTAAGTATGTTTTCGTGAAACTTATTTGATGTATGTTTTATGTGTGTATGAGCTTACGTACTGGTCATAATGCAAAATGTATGTAAAATGTATTTATTTTTGTTGGTTACCTTTTTAAAAGTTGAAGTAGTGGATATTAGAAATAATATGGGAAAGATAAAATGGGGAGAAAAGAATTGGATCAATAAAGAAATTATTTTTTTTTCCCTTCAGGGAGATTAGAATAACAAATTTGTAAAATTTAGCTACTATCCTAAATAAAATTGGCTTAGTAATGTAATATAGACCATAAAGCTGAATTCCCAAACTACACTAGGATGTTACATTTAAAAATGTAGCTTAATTAATAGCTTCCCAATCATGATGGCTCTGACTCTACCAGATACCAAGGGCTTCAACTGTGTCCAGAAGCTCATCTTTGAAAAGAGCAGAAAATTGTGGTAACAATAAAGACGAGTCATCGGAGAACAAAGCTCTTGAAGGAATAATTGAACAGGAATATAATAGGAACTGAAGACATTTGGATCCAGCACACTAAAACTAAGGGTTCTTTTTTCGAATTAAAACATTGCCAGAATCTCATTTCCTTAGCAGACTCTGAAGAGTAGAACCCTCATAAAAGAATTTTTAAAAGGCAAATAAAAGACAAAGAAGGATTTGTTCAAATCAACCTTTGAATTAAGAATAAAGTATTTCTTAAAATCCACTTCTAAAAATCTTACTGAGACATAAACTAATAAAGTTTATGCAACAATTGTAAAAGCTCATACATAATAAAAATATTGGAGGAAACAACATGTCTTGTGTGGGTTTTTAAAAATGCCTTTCTAAGGTATAAGAAAGGTACACTTATTGAATTTATTGCGCTATAACAGACATCTACCCCAAATCTATTCCTCTTACTTCTGGGAAGAATTCCCTACGTTTCCTTTAAAGACCCTCCCACCACCCCTACTCCAGAACTGGGTGCTGTTAATTCAGTAAGAGAATCCCTTTCCATCTTCCTTCTACAATGCCTGGGATGATAATGAAACCAATCAAAACCAATGAGATTAGGGTAAGGCCTCTTTGAAATATCACACCCCTAGCCTCAGCTAAAGCATTGTGCTTGTAAGGATTTGATGGGTGGGGCTGTCGCATCCGATTTACTACTAAGTGGGGAGAGCCCAGATCTACCAAGGACCCATCGGGGATGCAACCTGAGAAAGATGATGACACTGCCAAAGGCAGAGTGGAGAAACTATATTTCCAGGTAAAACCTTATCCGAAGCCTGTCGTAACTCTGGCCTTTGCAACTACACTCACCTGAATTGTTATGTTGTTAAAGCCAATATTAGAGTTTCCTCTCACTTGCAACGTTTGGTTCCGACAGACCTGTGAACCATGTGCTGGGCACTGTACACTCAAAATCCTGGTTAGTCCCCTCAGCAGTCCTTTGTGGCAGCACTGTTTTGATCCCCATTTTAGACAAGAAAAAACAGAAGCTTAAAACAATTAAGTGACTTGCCCAAAGTCACCAAGCCAGGAAGTCCTGGAACCATAAATTTTAAATTTAAAACATTCTCATTAGGTTGCATACTTTCCAAAAGTAAAATCCTAGATTTTTTATCTTACACTTCAATTACTTTTAAAAAGTAGAACTTTCAGGATTAAGGTTAAGTAATGATTGTGCGCAGAGTGCTATTCTCATCGCAAAGTGAGGTAAAGCCATCATTCTTGATCTTTCCATATATAGTTATTTCAATCCTAAAATATATAGGCACTCTTGAAATAAGAATCACATATCTTATCCACAGTTCTTTAGTTTGTAAGTAAAAATATTCAAAGAACAAAGCAACACAAAGGTGTTTATTATCAGAATACGGGCTTTTTCCATGAAACCCAAAGAAAGAACAGAAGCCTGAGCTCATAAGGACTTACAATCAAGGACTGAAAACTATCGGGTTCTGCAGCAGCTATTCAGCCTCTGTCTCTGCTTCCCACTGTGTTGCTGCTTCAGTCTTCTCTCTCTCCAGATGGGATGCCCTTCTTTGGCTGCATGTAAATAGACAACCTCTGACCGTAGCAGTTATTTTCAAGAGGCCCATGGAGAAGAACCAGCTGCTCTTAATCCAAATTGTAAATTCTCTGAAAAGAAAGCATGATTGGCTGGGCCTGAATCAAGTGCTGACCTCTTGTGATCCAATCAATATAGCCATGGGCAGGATCCGGTGGTACAAACATCCCAGCATCTGATGATACTCGCCCAGTGGCCAAGAAGCGGGGGCGATCTTAGAGAGGAAGGAGATTGGCTTCACAGAAACCCAAAATGCTGTTTGACTGTAGCATAGCAGCAAGACAAAGTCAGTGCTGAATTTAGAATGCATACGAGTTCAGGGCAGGAGCTCTGTTGGGTCATCAGGAGAAACTATGTGTCCTTGGTGGTACTTGAACTTGGTCATAAGGGACTTCGGAAGGAGAAGGGAAGGTAATCCAAATAGTGAAATCAGATCTGATGAATGAAAGTATGCTTTTTTAAATAAAATATGTAACAACAGAAACAGACATTGAAAAAAACTGAACTGACATGTTGAAAGTAGAGCTTTTTGATATCCTCAAAAAGGTATTAATAGTAAGAATTATGCGGTGTCTTTTCGAATCCTTCCAAAAAGACAGACAATAAATGAGTTTCTCAACTAAGTGTTGGTTTTGAAGTGAAAGCTTTATCACCACAACTACAAAATATGTAGTCATTGATTAAATGATAATGAGTTTTTAAAATCTTTCTTCATTCCTCCCCTGATTCTAAACAACCTCATCTGCCTGATAAATCAATCTAAATTGCTCCATAATTTAAAGGCCTGGTGTCTACTCAAGATGTTTGGTTTGTGTGTTTATTGCAGTCCACATAGTGTAAATATGAAAAAAAAGAAAAACAATTTTCTTAATGGAAGGTCTATAATTGACTCAATCTAATGTATTTCTGAAAGATTAGTAAAGTAACTTTTTCTCATAGCAATAAGACAGCCATCAAATAAAAACTTCTCTCAAGAATGAATAGTAATCCCAGTGACCTCCTTCTCATTATCTGCAAGCACTTTATAAACACATACAAGTGGGATAAGCTTGTTGGATCCATGGTCCTCTCTCCTGAACTAAACTAGATTGTTTTCCCACTCAAGTGGCATAAAAAATGTAAAACTCATATAATGACCTTTATTTGTGCTTTCTAGATCAAACATTATGATTCTCAGAAGTGAGTTTTCAATTAATTCTAAAACAAGGTGCTAATATGAATGGCTGGATAAGTTACAAAATGCCTCTTCCAAGCTTTTCTCTTCCTCAGTCTTCTTCCTTTTTCTCTGCCTTTCCATTATGTCACTCTCTTGTTTAAAAAACAAAATCTAATCTCGATGAATGCCAGATTGATATCAATAGATATGGCTATTAAAAATAAGAAAAAGAAAAGTTATCACACATCTTTCATCCAGCATCTAAGTTTGAATGCCTTGACTAGGTGCTGGACACACAATGTTTAATAAGATAGAATCCCTTGTCTCTTCCCTTTTTCTGAGATAGACAGGTAAATAGAGCAGTAAATAAAATAAAACCTTGTCATAAGTGCTATTAAGGAAACAAACAGGACTAAAACAGAGAGAAACAGGGATGGGGGACCGACATTAGAATGGGTGCTCAGGGAAGACTTTTCTGAGCAGGTGATCCTTACGTGGATACCGAAAATGAGAAGAACCCAATTACGTGAAAAGTATGTGCGTGTGTGTGGGAAGGGGAGGGTGTCACCTGTCAGAAGGCAGTCGAGCAGAAGGACTAGAACACAGACACTGAGGAGGGACAGAACAGGTGTCTTCTAGGAATGGGGAGAACAGTGTGGCCAGAGGTTAGGAAGCCAGGAGAAGGGTGGAGAAGCATGAACTGAGCTGGACAGAGTGACAGGGCCACATCATGCAGGGGATGAATTTGGGTATTGGTTTTAAGAACAATGAGAAGCCGCTGAAGGACTTTAAACCCAGGGCCTGATGCAATTTCTGTTGCTGCTCTCTGGAGATAGGATTGGAGGGGCACAGGAATAGAAGCAGGAGACCCCACAGGAATTCTGGCAAAAAGATAATAGTGGCCTGGACTATGGGGTGTTTGTAGAAATAGAATACATTAAAACATATTTTGAAGAAGGAGTTGGACCTAAGATGGATTGGGTGCAGGGGAGGTATCTGAGGCAGCAGGCAGGGAGGCAGATTTCAAGGATAACTTTTAGATTTGGGGCTTGAGTGACATTATCCTAATGGAAGATGATGATATCGTTTACTAGACCAAGGAAGACCAGGGAGGTGACTGGAAGGTAACAACTGCCATCCTTTTGGCTAACAGAAAGTCCAGATTTAGTTTGCCTTAATTCTTATAAAAATGTGTTATCTAAGATAACCAAAAAATACGTAGAGCAGGATCCAGGTGCTGGACTTTAGGACTCTGGGGCCACTTCTCGGTGGTCCTTCTAGCTCTGGCCTCTCCCATATGGGTCTATCCTCAGGCACAATACCTGCAACAGTTTCTGGCATCAGTATATCCAGAGATGGGAACGGCCATCTCAACTAGTCTCCTTCCCAGGAGTGAAGAAAGATTTTCTAGAAGTTTTGCAAAAGTCCCTATTCAGGTCCGATTGGCAGAATATGACCACCCTAACCAACTGCATGCAAGAAGAAAGAGATCTCCATATTTTCTTGTATCAATCAGGTTATTTTTCTGAAACTAAAGACAAAATCTTTCCCCCAGAACATGTCAGGAAGTTTCAAGTAATAAAATCAAATCAGGATTTAGGTATTAATCCAAATGTATTGAAAATGTATGTCCATCATAAAACCTTGCACACAGAAGTTTATATCAGCTTTATAAACTTTATAGACTTGTTCGGGAGCGAACAAGTTGTCCTTCTTGTTTGAATAGATAAACAAACTGTGGTAAACCCATACAATGGAATATTATTCAGTGATGAAAAAGAAACAAGCCAGCAAGCCATGAAAAGATACGGAGGAAACCTAAATGCATATCTCTAAGTGAAAGAAACCGTTCTGAAAAGATCACATACATATGATTCCAACTGTGTGACATTCTGAAAAAGGTAAAACTGCAAAGATGGCAAAAGGATCAGTGGCTACTTGGGAGTCAGGCAGAGGAGAGTGGAGGGATGAATAGGTGAAGCACAGGGGATTTTTATGGCAGTGAAACTAATCCGTATGAAATTGTAACGGTGGACACATGACAAATGCATCAGTCAAAGCCCGCTCTGTGCAACAAACAGTGAACCCTCATGTAAACTATAGACTTGAGTTAATAATAACTTATCAGTATAGGTTTATTAGTTGTTACAAATGTACCACACTAAAGCAAGATGTTAATACTGTAACAGAGGAAATTGTGTGGAGGTCAGGGGTGGAAAGGGAGTATGTGTGAATTCTGTACTTTCTACTCAATTTATCTGTAAACCTATAATTGCTCTAAAAAATAGTCCATTAAAATAAAATTAGGTCTCTGCCAACAAGAAATATAAGTGGCTAATAGTGTCTATGATGGATGAGGGAAAGAATGAGTGTTTCTCGTCAAACCTTGAATTTGAGATGTGAAGTATCATGTGAGTGTGTCGGGTGGGCGGTGGATGCGAAAATCTGACACAAAGGAAAGATCTGGCCAAGAGATAAGAATTTTGGAGGCAAGGACTCAAGAACCCATGGGAATTAGTAAGATCCTTAGCGGGAGAGAGAAATAAAGAGGATTTCAGGACCAGATATTTCCAAAAACAAGTTCTTATATATGTGTATTACCAGACTTTGGTTTCTACCATTTAGGTATGTGACTTTAGGTGAATCACTTAAACTTTCTGAGCCTCATTTGTTCATAAAAATAATACTTTCTGCCTTGCCCGACTCAGAGGCTTCCATTTTGTACCATTTCCCCTCCTTTCCTACATTACATTAAATAAATAATTTCCCCATTTTTCTCTACAGGTTTTACGCTTACACTTTCTATCTTTATTCTTTTAATTTTCTTAAATTAAGGTTAATTCTTTACCGTAAAGATATACAACTTAAAGTCTAGATTTGATTTGAAGAAAAAGGTCTGAAAGAACTTAGAGTACTTCATCTCTATCCTTTCCATCTTATGTTATTTCTGTCTAGTGTTTTAGTCCTAGTACACTCACCATAATTGGTTGTTGCTGGTTCTGGGGAGACTGTTTTTTCTTTTTTTGTTTTGTTTTGTTTTGTTCTGTTTTTGTGTTTTGGGGGGTTTGTTTATTTTTTATTTTTGTTTTTCAAACAATGTTTTTTGAACTTGTTTCTGTTTAACAACTTATTTTTGTTTACCATTGTTTTTTGAATTCCATATTTTCCTTCTGGATTCATTTGTTTGTTTTTCTTGTTAAGGAATAATAGTTAAGTAGATTATTTAGTGAGGGTAAACGTCTTGTCTTTTAAATGCATGGAAATGTATGTTTGTGTAGCTCTTAATCTTGAATGATAGTTTTGGGTATAGAACTCTAGGTGGACATTTTCCCTCAGCACTTTGAACGTAGGATTCCATTGCCTTCCTGTATCAATTATCACTAATGAGAAGTCTACTTTTATTCTGATTGGTATATTTGTAGGGGTTCTTTCTTTTCTCTCTAATAGCTTTTAAGATTTTTTCTTTGTTTATGATAATCTGTAGTTTCACTATAATGTATTTAGGTAATGGTTTGGTTTTATTTGTGCTGTTCAGAACTCAAAGTGCTTTTCTCAATTTAAGACTTAAGTCTTCTGACAATTTGGGGAAATTTTCTAACATATCTCTTCAAATATTGCCTCTTCCAAATTCTCTCATTCTCTTTGTTTGAATCTTACTTAAATTGGAGCTTCTCATTTTATCTTCCATGTGTCAACCTGTCTTTCATACTTCCAGAAACAGATCCAGGTTTTTTGAGACCTGAAATTTATACAATCTGGGAGTCTTTAAACTTAGACTACCAGAAAGAATCTGGGAAAGAATACAAAAGTATGAATAGAAAATTAGACTTGAAATGAAATTTCTTTAGAATGCAAAAAGTAAATCACACAACTCATAAATTTGAACAAAACAAATTCTATAAACATAATAAACATAGCATAATATGCATATTACCTGCTGGAATACCTCTAGGATACATTTCTTCTCCTTTGTATCTGGGTGTATATTCTTCTATGACAATAATTATGTAATATCTTTTTCAATTAAAGGAATATAAAGGAATAGAAAAATATTTGTCTCTTCTCTAGCTTCATTCTTATTATTGATAGCTTTAAAAAAAAAAAGTTTCTTGTAGTGCTACAACTCACCACTGATTACATCTGTAAGTTTTTAGGATTGTTGTCAAATATGCAGGAAACCTCTATCAATTTTCTTTTGTATATAAACTGTAAGACCACCTTATGGCTCTGTACCTATCAAACCTTATTTCTTCATTGTTTTTACTGTCTCAGTGCCAGGTGCTATAGAATATTTTCCTATCATGAAATGACCTCTGGCTCTGCCTTTCTAAGACAAGATGCCAAGTATTTGGCACAGTAGTGGTAGAAGTATTCCTGGAAGCCATTTCTACATTAGGATGCCTGCAGTAACCAGCTGTGCAGAGAAGTTATTCCAGACTATGCAAATATATCCCACCAAACCCAAACCAAAATATCCCCAAGTCAACTTTTCCAAAAATGTACATGGGCACTCCAAAGCTACCCAACAGATGTGACAGAGGCCAAGTGGAATGGAAAGATTTAGCAATCTTCACCAATTGCAGTTAAAAATCTCACTTTTACAAATTTCAAGGAAATGTATAACAATTTAAATATGTTGCCAAGGAGCAGCATATTGCTAGAAGGGATCTGTGCAAGCGAGGGGCCTAGGGATTAAGCATCATTATTTCATTACAAATCTGGTAGATCTGTCTCTGTATATTTCCTGTTTCTTTGTTTCTTTCTGCTGTATTCTAATTTCTTCACTTCTGTTTTTCATTTCATTAATTCTCTTTTTAGTGGAGTTAATCTACCATTCAGCCCATCTATTGACTTTTTCATTTTAATGAGTGTTTTTTTATTTCTAGAATTTCTACTTTTTTCTTTTTTATACCTTCCTGTAATTTTCAAAAAATAACAACCTCTTATCTTATGTATTCAATTTCTTCTTTAAACATTTTAAAGATACTGATATGTTAATTTATTCTAAGTTGCTCTATTGTCTATAATTCCTTGAGTGAAAATGCTCCCAGTCATGTGTGGCTCACCATCTCAGGATGGTAGCCTGCCTTGTGTGATTTGTAATTTCTGACTGTGTGCTTATCGTGATGTGAATCCTACATGTGCCCTGGCTTATGAAGGCATCCCCATAGAGCACTTTCCAGTTTACCTCTATGAATGGAGCCCAGATCTGACACTCTGCCACCTATAGGGCCTGCAGCCTTGACACCATCTCTGCACCAGTATTAAAACCCCAACCCCTTGATGCAAACAGATGTAAGATAATTTGGTCATTTAGCAAATAGCAGATTTTGAGGGGTAAATATTGTTATCTTCCTGTGGGTAGAGGTAGACAGCAGTTGATAACACTCACTAATACAAACACACATAGAGCTGGAAAGATGGAAACCAACAGCTTCATGGCCAGAGTGAAAAAGAAACTTGACCTTCCAGTTGCAGCTTTAAAACTCCAATGTACAATGCTCCTCTTCCATATGGTGTTCAGATCCAAATAGGCTGATGTAAGCCAAACATCATCAAGAAAAACATAATGCTTACACTATTGAGACAGACATCCTAATTCTGTTTACATGATTGCAGGGATTTTTTTTTTTTTCGTTTTTTTTTTTTTTTTTTTAGCAGCTATTGGCTGATGTTGAGTTTTTAAATTACCTGTTATTTTTCCCACATGCATGCAAGTACTCAATGTAGGAATCCTTTATTCTATAACTGTATGATTAATTTTTTACACCTAAATTTAGGGATTATATGTATCCCTTTTACATTTAATCTTACAACTTTCCCTACACAATGTCCAAGGTTTTTTTTAGAATATTTATTCTGCCATCTGGGTGAACAGATGGGTGGATGGATAAAACGTCTAACATTACTCCACTCAGTAGAGCTGTTTTACAGTCAGCAGTGCTGTCCTAAAACTATTTCAAGCTCTGGATCTTGCTTCTATTATTTCCCTATCATTGCCCCACTTTCTCACTTTTTTTTGATGTTGCAGTCACCACTAGCAGCCAAGGAAATTGCAACTGAAGAGAAAAGCTTATCATGAAGAAATGTAACAGTAATTTATGAAGTGGTACCCCAGTGGCCTGGATTAATATGGGCTCCCAGTGAGCCTGACTCCCTTTGGGGGTGCAGTTTATGCAGTAGGAGAAGCTGATTCAACGCATTTCTGATTCTGTACCTCTCTTGGTACTGGGTATGCTATAACCAACTTTGCTGAGTGATCAAGTTTCATGGCACATGTAATGATAGCACAGCGGGAGTTCAGTAAACAACAAAAATTAGAGTTAGCTAGGGAAAGCAAACAATTATGGAAGAGAAAAACCAAGGCCTGGGGAGAGGCAGCTCCTAAGGCAGCTTGTTTCAGGCTTGCATCTAGGGAAATGTAAATACAACGGTCTGTTGTACAATTGTCCAATAGCAATGGACTTTGCCCACTACCAGCCTGAGATTGTTCATAGCAGGCAATCCTAAAAGAAATTTGGCTGGTTATTAGTCCCTGAATCCATCCCGTCATTCTATGCTAAATAATAATAGTAATAATAATAATTTCAAAAGTTTTGTATACAGTGAGCTTTTAAAAATTCAGTGCATTCTAATTCACAGCAAAATATGACGTGATAAAGGATATGGCATCATGTTACTCATCTCTCAAAAGCTCTTGAGGGATACGATGTTATCCCATTGGATATCTGAGACTACAGTTTTTGTTAAATGAATTGTGTCCCTAGAGATTCATTGAACAGGTACGAAAGACTTTTATTCAATGATTTTTTTTTCTTCAAAACTTTAACATCCCCTGTGTATGTATTTAAACCATAGAATTGATTTCACTTTCCCTTATATAATTGCCCCAGGGGAAAAATGCCTGTAAACTTGCCAGAGTTCTCTTTTTGGAGTCTTCACACTTGATGTCCTTTCCACATCTCCTAAACTTCCCTCCCCCATCCCAAACTTTCCTTTCATCTTGTTAAATATCTTCATTTTATATTCACTTACTCATACAAGGAAAATCTGTTTCTTGGTTTCCTGGTGGTACTGAATCCCTACTTTCTTTTAATAAAGTGAATGTTTACAATGAGAAATTATTGCAGATTGTCAAATGCTGACAACACCACAAACATCACAAAATCCAGAAGAAGAAGGAAGAAAACATTATTATTAATTGTTTGGCAACCACCACAATACTTTTTGTAAAATATATATAAAACTTTACCATACTTTTAGGTGCTAAAGACCAGCATTTGTGGCTCACCATGGGCTGATTATTTGGAAAAGCTCCCTCATGGGGCCTATTTCATGTTTAAAAGATGCTAGCCAAAATCCTTTCTGTATAAAGAGGAAATTGCTTCTTCTGCCTTGATTCTGGATTATCTTCCTCATCTGCTTCAGGAATAGAGAAAGCACCGAGGCTGCACAAGTCCATCCCTGTGTATAGGCCAGAGAATCTCAATTCATACATAGCTGTCAGCACCAGCTCTGAAAAAGCCTGCTCAATGTCTTTCCTAGGGGCTCAGCTGAGCAGTGCCTGAGCTAGGGACCCTCCCTCTGTAGCAAAGGTCTGCCTGTGCACATTTCTTGTCAGGGTAGTGACTACCCCGTTGGTGATTTGATGCGCAGGGTGGCTGCAGTGTTTTGTGAATATGTGAGTATGTTAGAGCAGGGTGTAGGGGAGGAAAGATCTTTGACTCAGAAAACAACAAATCAGCAAATCTACCAAAGAAGTACCCAAGTGAGTAAAGAAGTGTGGGTTCTGGTTTGATTTTAATTGGCTAGAATCCTGTTTAAAAAGACAGATTTCAGTTTTTCTGTGTTAAGGGTAAGTGCCTTTTTTTATGTTGTCTGTTAAGAAATATACACAGAAAATAAATACACATGAAAACCATGCTGACCTAGATAACTATTTGCCTTGTCTTCTGTAAATGTAAGTTGAAAGTGCTAATAAAGGAAGTGGGGCTCCTCAGAGGCCTCCATGTAATTACAAAGGAAACACACCAGAAAACTAAAATGGCAAATATATTTAAGGTAATTCCCTGTGAACAGACTTTGGTTGCCACCATCCATTTTGTTATTGCTTTTCTAAATTGCTTTCTTGCTATTCTCTACCGGAGCCTCCGATCAATCTCTAGGTATTGTTGTGAGAACCTGTCCAAAGTAATGACACCTGGCACACAGCTGTAATTGTTTTGTGGGCAGGGCACGTTACTCTGTGCACTCAGTCTTTTTCTTCATTAAGAGACTTTGACTCTCATAGTAGGTTTTAAGCACAAAAGAGGGCACCTTGCAGCAAATGTTTTAGTTTAAATAGAATTTCTCCAGAAAGCAAGGATCACAGGGTCACCTGCCTTTGGGGAGTGAGAGATGGTGGGGAGACACCTAGAGCATAGTGTGAGTTATCGCTTTATTGCCTCTCAGCTCCAAGTCCACCTTTCCTCCCAGGCTCTGAAATAATGGAGCTGAATTCTGTAAATATTAATATCTCTCCATCACCAGCTGGCCCAATGTTTGGCTCTGTCAGCCCCTGGGACCCTGGAGGAGAGAGCGTTCTCTCTTCTTCATTCTGCTGTGCTCACCTTGTTGGGCTCCTGGAGAGAGTGTAGTTCTTTCAGCAGTGCCTAGGCTAGGAGGGCCCTACCTGTGGCAGCTCCCCCAGCACACCCTGCAAGAGATGTCTCTCTCCCCACATAGTTTCCTAGGGGAAGGCCGCTCCCCTTACAATTTTTCCCTGCTCAGCTCCCTGAGGAAGCTTCACAGCAGAGTGCCAGTGGTCATGGCTTCACCCCTACAACAGCTTCCCCAGTTCCCCACAGCCTGTGGAGTTCTGGGGCACAACACCTCCGTGAGGTTGGCTTCTCCTAGAACTCCAGAGAAAACTTTTCCAGCAAGTCCCATCGGAACAGTGTTACAGCAAACATCACATACTCAGAGAGCCATGGCCATGCCCCTCCAAGATCTGTGTCTCAGCCCCAGGAGAGGTGGGCTTTTTCCTTGGGTGCTCATTTCAGCCCCAAGGGTAGTAGCTGCTCCCTGTATCTTCTATTCTTGTACTTGTTAGCACTCTCTTTGTTTGTATTAGCCAACCCCTCATTACTAAAATCCCCTATTAATTCTTTGTTTTAATTTCAAAATATTATGGGGGTACAAATGTTTTGGGTTATATGGATCATTTTTGCAATGCTTGAGTCAGAGTGTTCATTGTACCCATTAGGTGGCTTTTGCCCATCCCCTCCTCCACCCTCCGCTCTGCTTGATTTCCACTAAGTTTTACTCCCCTCTGTGCACATGTGTGATCAGTTAGTTCCAATTTAACAGCGAGTACATGTGGTGTTTGTTTTTCCATTCTTTAGATACTTCACTTAGGATAATGGTCTCCAGTTCCATCCAAATTGTTGCAAAAGGCATTAATTCATCCTTCTTCATGGCTGAGTAGTAATCCATGGTATATATATACCACATTTTGTTAATCCACTCATGAATTGATGGACACTAGGGTTGATTCCACACCTTTGCAATTGTGAATTGTGCTGCAATAAACATTTGAGTGCAGGTGTCTCTTTGATAAAATGACTTCTTTTCCTTTGGGTAAATACCCAGGAGTGGGATTGCTGGATCAAATGGTAGGTCCACTTTTAGTTCTTTGAGGAATCTCCATACTGTTTTCCATAGAGGTTGTACTAATTTGCAGTCCCACCAAGAGTGTATAAGTGATCCTTTCTCTCTGCATCCATGCTAGCATCTATTGTTTTGGGCACAGCTAAGGAAATAATCAACAGAGCAAATAAACAACCTACAGAATGGGAGAAAATATTCATGAGCTATACATCTGATAAAGAGCTAATAACCAGAATCTGCAAAGAACTCAAGCAAATCAGCAAGAAAAAAACAAACAACGCCTTTAAAAAGTGGACAAAAGACATGAACAAAAGCTTTTCAAAAGAAGATAGACAAATGGCCAATAAGCATATGAAAAAATGCTCAATGTCACTAATCATCAGGGAAATGCAAATTCAAACCACAATGAGATAGCACTTATCCTAGTTAGAGCAGCTTTTATTAAAAAGTCTATTAATTCTTTCTGTTAAACTTTCCCTATTAAAAACTGTTTTTCATTTTCCATCTTGTTGGGGCTCAGAAAACAATACTCCAAAATGAAGGCCTCAGAAGGAAAAGTTTTTCTCAGACTTTCTCCTACCTTTCTGTCTCTCTGTTCCATTCCTCTCCAAGGCCAGCCAAATAAACTAGAACCCCTCTTCCCCAAAGTGGATCCTGGAAACAAAAACCACTTTTCTTGAATGCCAGTCATTAAATCTTAAACATAAAAATATTCTGTGTAAAAACTGGCCATAATAAAATTATCTGACCTTCTTTGACTGTAGGTCATAAGATCTCCATTCCAGGGAGGGGCCTGCCCCACACCCAAAAGGAAGGAATTCATGCTCAGAGAGGCCAAGAAGAATCTAGACAGACACGCCTTCCTGGGTTTCCCCACTCAATTTGTTAGCATTAGATCATACCCTTTTTGTCCAATCATATTTCATATTGGCCATCCATATTCTGTTGAACCTAAAAATAGACAACTTCCCCTGTTTCTTTGGGTCTTCATTCTGAGGGGTCCCGTGTACAAACATTAAATAATTTTGTGTGCTTTTTCTCCAATTAGTCGTTCTCTTGTGAGTTGATTTTTTTTTAGCGAACCTTCAGAGGGACTTTGCCCCTGCAGTCTCCTTTTGGATTCTGACTGATAGAATCCTCAGTGGGGAGAAAGAGAGAGGACTTCTCAGTGCTTCATAGAAAGAAGCGCTGCCCCCGAGCATTTCTGCTCCGCTCAGTCATCTTCCCAGCAATGCCCTTGCCTACTCTCCGTCACTGGCTTAACCCCATTGAATACAGTCCCCATAAAGGCTTCTACCTCTCTCACTCTGAGAGCTTCCCCACACCTCTGCCCATCTTAGACACATCTTTGGGAGGGTGAGTAAGAAGAATCACTTAAATTTCTCTAGGAAATGTACTGAGGTAAAACCTGTACCTTGACCTTTAAAAATATCCCCAACTTGATATTTCGTAAGAGTTTCTTGAGTAGGACACTGACTTGATCAATATTGCAAATTGTCATGTTAGTGAAGTCCCTGAAAATCATGCTGAGAAACAGCAGAAATTTGTTCATAAAGTGAAGGTCAGTCAGGAATTTCTGAATTGCATTGGGTAATATCAGAGCCACGATGGCCTGGTTTTGACGCCATAATCTATCTCAGTGCTCATTATATAATATTCCAGTGCATGAGCAGAGTAGTGAAAAATTGACTTCCCGTGATGATTATAAATAAAAGAAATGCACTGTAAGACTCGCCATTCTGCATTATAGTATAGCGGCCCATAGTTAAGTTAAAGTTAGAGATTTTGAAATATACACTACAAGTATTTCTTTGATCTGATTCCTCTACTGTCCTTTATCCTCTTGGCCCAAATAGACGTACGCTCCAATTATTCCTCTAGGTGTAGGTAACTTTAATCTCAGCTAAAAGAAAAAAAAAAAAGAGTGATTCATCTGAAAATTTAAAAGCTAAGTATAAAATATGAAACAAACAATGGACTTTCATCCAATACATAGCCAGATTCTCTTTCACAAGCATGGTGCAAAAGATATAGAGCTGTTCATTTTATATTTGAAATTCACTCATTTAAGAGTATGACATAAAGCCCAGTTCCTGAAATCTGCACAAATACTGTACTGAGGCTCAGCCTAGGCAGCTTAGGCAGTGCTTAGAAATACAAGATTCATTTTGGTATCCATTACATTATTCTTGACCCCATCAACTAGCCTCAGAGCTTGAAGACATAGGGAATGTGTTGGTTCATTTTGCGCCACTATAAAAAAATTACATGAGGCCAGGTAATTTATAAAGAAAAGAGGTTTATTCAGCTCACAGTTCTGCAGACTGTGCAAGAAACATGGCACCAGCATCTGCTTCTGGTGAGGGCTTTAGGGAGCTTCCAGTCAAGGTAGAAGGTGCAGGAGGAGCAGGCATGTCACATGGCGAGCGAAGGGACAAGAGAGAGGGAGGAGGAGGTACCAGGCTCTTTTAAACAACCAGCT
>RJWJ010023900.1:0-25341 GCA_004363605.1 Indri indri
ATCTTCACTAATTTTCCTAAGTTGCGTTTGACATTTTTCGGGGGTATGTCCCATTGGGAAAGGGCTAAAGCAGTTATGTGAGTCACTTCCTAACTTAACAATGCTCCTTGATGGTGGGGAGCATTGTCTTATGAAGCTCTAGATTCTTTAACACTTTGCACAGTGCCTGGCTGACAATAGACGTTCAACGTGTGTCTAATTTGAAAACAACTGCTTTTGTTTCTTTCATCCTTTGCGATGTTATAATTGTTAGATATTAATATTTTTATATATGTGCATGTATAACATATATATGGTATATACTGTTAAGGAAAATATATTAAGACCATTTTCTTGACATTCTTATTATTTTTATCTTAGTATATGTAGTTTTTGAGCTTTAATACTCTCATTAGGCTGTTTGTTCAGTTGCACATCCATTTGGGTATCCAATCATTTATTTATTGCTTCTTTCATTTAAAAAAATACATTGATCAATTGCTATGCACAAAGCAATGCGATTATTGGCCCCGATAAAAAGGAATTTACAATCTGATAAGAGAGTGGAAACCTCTGCTCAAATAATTATGATACACATTAAAATATACAAAGAGAATAGCTCTGAAAGTTTCAAAGAGGGATTAGTGAAAAGGTACTAAAAAGGTAATATTAATCAGATGGATCTTGAAGGATAGGAAGAATTTGAACATGTGGTGATAGTAACTTTATTGATTTTCTGTAAGGTAATGCAATTTTAAAAAATTGTACAGACACACACACACACACACACATACTGGGTGATATCTGAATATCCACATAAATCTCTTCTTTTTAATACTGGTCATTAATTCAAAGAAATACCTTTGAGGTGTATGCAGTCTGAATTAATTCTACATTCTTAAAGAACTCAACAAGATGTTAGATTTTTTTTTTAGACAATGGAAAGGAACTCTTCAGTATGATAGTTTGATATTTTGACAGAGACTGTGGTCATTCTCTACTCAGTGTACTTTAAAGGATAGAAAACCTGGAAAGTCAAAATCTTTCTTAAGTTTTGGAACTTTTCAAAATTTACTCTAGCTATTTTTGATAAAAGAGTATGATTGAAAATATCATGGGTAAAATCAGACACATAGCCTCAGTAATAAAATTTTTAAATTTTCCAGGTATCATAGAGATACCAATTACGCTAAAACACTTGCTCTGAAAAGAAGTACTCCTTGAAAGGAATTCAATATGATTTATTTTGGATTTTCAGTAATCCAAAATTATCTCTTCAGAGATAATTATTTCTTCAGAGAATTTGCATTTGAGATTGAAGAAAATTTTGATTCTTTGGAGGAACTACCCACAGGGGCAGAATCATTGAATGTCACAGTCTCCAATGGTCAATCCGGGGATAGAGACCTACTTACAAAAAACTATGAGAAGAACTTTGTGCCGCTGCAGAGCTATAAGATGCTTCTATGTGTGGCAACTTATTTCTCTCATCTGTTTTGGAAAAATAACACTGAGGAAGATAGATACTGAGTAACTAAAGACCTAGTTGAGGAGAAATTAGAACTAGTGTTAGATAGTTCTCTTCATTCAACTGGTGTTTGATTTTTTTTGAAAATTAATTTTAATCAGTTATGAAGGAGAACTGTAAATGAAGGAACCATGAATATTTCCTTTAGAAATGTAAAATGCTATGAGTATCCTTAAAAAGAGAGCTAAATGACTTTTCTCAGGCATTAACTAATTCACTACCGCACTTATTTTTCCAATTTAATACAGTTAATACCTCAGGGTGTTTCCTAAACCCCAAGGAGATACATAAAATTTCGAATCTATTGCTTTCTGCCACAGCAAAAGAGTGGTGCTGTTTTATTAATTTCAATCTAAAATTATTACCAAAATTCTTCATGCTGTTCCATCAAACTTTTTCTTGACATGTATTTCATTTTACTTCCAATACCAGATATATTACTTAGTAAAAACATTTTTATAAACAAGGGCCTTAAAATACTTCTGAAGTGAACAATTAGAAGCACTATTAATATCACTAGAATGAAGTTTTTCTTTTTGATATTGGTTTAGCTGATTTCAAAGATATGTATTCCAAAGAGGCATTCATCAGGATTGTAGTTCATCTTTCTATAGCAAGCCCTTTGGCTGCGTCATCCCCGAGGTCCATTAATCTCTTACTGCATTACCCTGAAATTGTGTTGGTTATAAGTAATCATAAACTGTCAGCTTTGAAAAGCTAGCTGTTGTTAGCTTCATAGGCGTGAAAAACTAGTGATAAGTGAGGTTGTTAAAAAGTCAAATTAAATGTTAATTGATGCAAGGGCACAAAGCAGTAAGGCACTTAAGAGTTTAGATTCAGGCACTACATTTATCAGACTTGACAAATTATCCTGAAGAGTTTCCATGGATATATGCCTTTATATTTTCCTCCATCACCATTCTCCACGTAAGCATGTCACAATTCAAAAATACTTAGAATACTGCTCTTGCTGAGTGTTTACATAGTCTCATATGAAGCCATAGGCAAGATTCCGATTCCATTGTGTATATTTACAATGTTTTATTTTTAAGCAGTGTGGTGATCTAAGAAAAGAATCAAAGAACAGACTATCCTAGAAATTTGCATAAGGAGAAAAGAACATGTACACTCTTGGGGAATTAAAGAGAAGATTCTTTCTTAATCATCTCGTACATTTAAATTACCCAAATTTGCATAAATGCTGAAATGTGAATTGTTGCCTTTAAAAAAAAAATCCAGTTCCTTTCAGACCATTGCTAATTATTCTTGGCTAATGTGGTAAAGTTAAAGGCACAGAAAGTCAGCGATCGTCCTAGGCTGCCTTCCCCAGAATGCTGACAGGAGGCGTGGTTAGCTTAGATCCTCTGGCACAAGGCAGAAGTGTGACTAAAATGTGACTAAAATTGTTTTGGCTTTTTTTGATCTTTGGCTGCTAGTAGACTACAAAAAAATGGAAAAGGGTTCTGGTACCTCTAGAGGCATCATGCTTTCGCAGAAATGGTTAGCTAATCACACATTTCTTTTTGCTGGATTTTCCTGTCATTAGAACTTAGAACTAGTCCAGAGCCAGTTACCTGGTGTGAATTTTGGATTCTGCTTGGTACCTTTTAATGCGCCATTTTTGCACAAAGTATCTACTTATGAAGTAGTGGCAAACATATTAAAAATAAAGTACCAAGGCTTTTTTTTTTTAACTACATTTAGGTGACTATTGATTTTTGACTCATTTGTGTAAAGAATTTTCTGTGACCACAGAGACTCTCCATGCACAGTCACTTTCAGGGCAAGGTAAACAGAGCATTCTGACCCGAGACTGACACCTACTTACAGAACTTAACGGGAGTTAAGGATTTTTCTTAATTGCTTGGTAGGTTTTGACAGCTTAGTCCTGACCTGTCATTTGAACAGACTTGTTTTCCTAGGAGAATTTTCTTTCAAGTTAGAAATTTATTTGAATTCATGCTTTTCTCCAAAGTAGAAGGACTTCAGTGAGGTACAGTCTCTGCTGGAAAGTAGTTTGAGAGGCCTCAAGCTAGTAGGGACAAGCAGTTTGCGTTTGAATGTAAGCAATGAGAAATTAAATTGAATTCAATGGATATTATTGAGTGGCCACCTTGTGCTTTCCTGGGCAGACTACAAAAAGAAATTCCTACCCTCTAGGCTCAAATAGTCTATTTGAAAAGGAGTGACAAATGAAGTAGTGGCAGCCACTCTCTGTAGTTGTTCAGAGTACCCAGCACAAGGTGGTGACTGAGGGGAGGGTAAGAAGGAGATCCTGCTTTTGCTCCGCTTACCCAGCTAGGTGCCCGGGAGCCTGAATCTGCCCTAAAGCGCAGTTATGGGATCTGTTAATTAAGGTGGTGCTAGCTGTTGCAACAAACATTTTCCAAACTGCCAGTGACTTAACATAAGAAATATTTAGGTCTAGTTTACAAAACCATCTAATTTATATTTCTGGTCAGCAGGCGGCTTTCCTCTGTGTGGTGATTCTGGCTGAGACTGAGGCTCCTCACATCTTGTGATTCTATCATTTTCACCAAATGATTTCCATGATTGCTGGGTGGTCTATCTCAAGCCACAGAGGGAAAGAGAGCATGGAGCATCATGTGTAGGCAGTATACACTGGCCCAGACACATGTCAGTTCTGTTTATGTTCCATTGACTAGAATTCAGTCCCATGATCACACCTAACATCAGATGAGGCTGGAAATGTAGTTGAGCTGTGAGCACAGGAAGAAGAGGAAATGGGTCTGATGAACAGCTAGCTAGTCTCTTCCTCACTCTGCTCTTCTGGTTCTGGTTTTATGTCATGTGTGTCTATGTCTGTCTGTATGTATATGTATGTGCATATCTATTGATAGTTGTTTCACAATCTTTTTTCCTATTTATTTTTAATTGACAAATAATAATCATACATATTCATGGGGTACAAAGTGATGTTTTGATACACGTAATGTGTAGTGATTAGATTAGCATAATTAACTTATCCATCATTTCAAACGTTTATGATTTCTTTGTGTTGGGAACTTTCAATATTCTCGTCCTAGTTATTTGAAACTATTTAATATATTATTGTTAACTATAGTCATCCCATAGTGGTGTTTCACAATCTTGTCTTTCAGGAACAAGTATGTTGTAGTGCAAGTACCTTAGTTTATTTTGCTTGGGTCTCGATATTGTTTAACGTAGGGACTGGAAATTATGCATGGTCTTACTATTGTACAGTACAATGTGATGTGATAAGAAATACATATTTGATCTCTGGGTCTGATTCCTAAGTAAGAGCTCCTAAAACTATTGTAGGCAAGGTGAATATTTTGTTCTAATATTTGATCTTTGACCCCAGTTCCTGACAAAGAGCTCCTAATTTCCTACATGATAGGAGCATCTGACACAGAGCTCCTAAATCCCTTGGTTTCGTGGGTGATAGGGGCATCTTTTATTCTAATGAGATGACTTCTGGTGTCCTCATGGACAGCTTCAGGATAAGGACTTGTTCAGGGGAAACAAACCATGATCACAAGGTTGGAACTTTTATTTTCACCCTTGGATCTCCGTGGAGTGTAGGGGAATAAGGCTGAGTTGATTGCCAATGACCAGTGACTTAATCAGTCATGCTTCCTTAATGAAACGTCCCTAAAAACCTGTAAAACAGGGTTCAGAAAGTTTCTGGATTGCTGACTATATGGAAGTACCTGAAGGGCAATATGCCAGGAGAGGGCAGGGAAGCTCTGAGCCCCTTCTCACAGACCTCTCCCTTTGTACCTCTTCATCTGGCTATTCATTTATATTCTTTGTAATATCCTTTATAATAAATGAGTACATGTAAGTAAAGCATCTCCTTGAGTTCTGTAAGCCACTCTAGCAAATTAATTGAACCTGGGGAGGGGGTTGTGGAAACCCTATGATTTATAGCCAGTTGGTCAGAAGCACAGGTTACAACCTGGGGCTTGTAACTGGCATCTGAAGTGGGAACAGTCTTATGGGACTGAGCCCTAAACCTGAGCCCTCACTATCTACCTGTAGATCCATGCTATCTATAGGTAGATGGGGTCACATTGAATTGAATTATAGGACACCCAGCTTGTGTCTGCCAGAAAATTGCTTGGTTGGTGTGTGGGAAAAAAATCTACACACATTTCAGTGACCAGGGTTAAGTATTCTTTGTTGAGTATTATATTAAGTATGAAAATAGAAAGAAAAAAGTTTTTTTTCCTTCAGATACCCAAGAAATTGTTTCCTTACACTTCCCAAAGAGACAACCTAAGGTGGCATCTAGCTCCAAGTTCAGGAAATTTTTGTAATGCAGCATCGTTTTTTTCAAATCTGACTATTGCTCTGTGTTGTCTGGTGGTTTATGAACTAAAAAGAAAAATTAAGATAAACTATTCTTCCTCCTCACCCCACACCAATGGCTTCCACACTTGTCCCAGGTACAATAGTAAAATGAAACAAGATAACTACACTAAAAACTCCCATTACCAAAGTGGAAGGTTAGAAAAGACAGCATTGTCTCTGGTTCACAACATTAATGACTTCTAGTGGCAGGTATAGTGAAGATCCTCTACCTGGCCTGTAGTTTATTTATTGATTTGGTTCTCTGGAAGGAATTCTCTTGTCCAGTGTGTTCCATAGTTCTTGATTTTAATGGATGAGAGATTCCTCCTTGTCCACTGTCTTCCATGACCACAACACAATCAGGATTTAGAGAATATGTCCTCCTTGGGAGCTGTACAACTTTCATGGTCACCTTGTGATGGTGCGACTTTACAGTGCCCACGGAGTGTGCTAATGCTTTCAGAAATCAAAGGATTTTTAAACTGCAGCTCACAGGGTGTGTTTGTTTGTTTGTTTGTTTGTTTTTTGGCAATACATTTTTCTTAGAAACTTAGTAGGCTTCTGATCTATTTGTTTATAGTATGTTCTAATGCTAAGAATCACTCTCAAATTTCTTTCTTAGACACAGTTTTCTGGGTTTCTTTTCTTTCTTTTTTTTTTTTTTAACTTTGGTTTTGAAAATAGAAACTAATATAATTCCTTGTCCCTGTCCCTGTAGTATGTATTACTGAGACCAAGCCTTCTTTCTTGTTCCTATGTTAAACAATATTGAGACCAGGCAAAAATAACTTAGCTGATTGCTTAAGGACATTCTTGTTCCTAAGAGATAATACTGTGAAACAACAAATACAGCCACTTTTCACAGCTTGCTCATCAAGGGCCCTTAACTTGCTGTGCCCAGCAATCCAAAGCTTTGGAAATCTACAAATACATTTTATTTATCTAACCACCGCAGGAGTTTTAAATATGTCTTGGTCACTGTTTATTTATTCGCAGGATTGAATGGGTGTTTTCCAGCCAGAGAGCTAAGATGTGATGATATTGAGAAAATTACTTGATTTTTGTTTGTTCTCCATCTAGTGATGAGGCACCTGTTTTGCTGGGACTCTCATTTAAGAGATTTTCAAGATCTTGCTACTTATTGCGAAACTTCATGGTCTCTAACACCCTCAACTGTTGAGAAAGGGAGAAAGAAAAATGGGATTCTTAAATGAAAAATTTTAAAGTCTGAGAATCCTTTGAATTTCTATGGTCTAAGGTATTTCCATTAGCCTTAATGATAATGAGATTGACTTCTTTTCACATTCATTAATGTTTTTGACTTTGGTTAAAAACAGGATGATTCATGAGTTTAGTAATATCACCTTTATTTCTAAACTCTGTCCTGTTGCAAGAGACATAGTCAAACACTGCAAGGGACTTATGCAGTACATTAAGTCTTATCACGTGCAGGCAGCTTTTCCTCAACGTTCTCTTGAACAACCTTCGCGTAATCCCAAATGTGGAGATTTGCTTTACTGGAAGAGGTGTTAAAGATGGAAAGCTATTTAATCTCTATGAAATATGCATTGTCAGCCCCTGTTAACCATTAGCCTTATAGTTAAACTTTGAGGTGTTTTATTACAGGGTAATCCTAGATTTATATTTACCAACTTTAGAGACATAAGCCATCCTTAGCTCATTGAAGTCTCCTGGCCACAGGCCTCAAGCTGGTGATTCTTAGGCATCCTCCAGAAGGAGATAAACTAGAAGAGACAGCTTCTAGATATTTGGATCAAGTTGACAACTACATGGAGTAAATAGCTTCTGCTCAAGACCCACAGAACAAGATCTAGCCGGGCAGAGCCACAGATTGCCATGCTTTAATGTGCATGCTCTTGTTTATTTTTTCTAGCCATTTTATATATTCTGTACTGTGTTAAGGTGGTGGAATTGCTAACATATATTTGTTATACTTTAACTATGATATCCATAAAGTCCCTATCCTTAATACTGCTCTTTGCATCACTAGCCACTCTTTGGGATGCATCCAGTGTCTGGCTATAATTTTCTCATGATTTGGCTAAAAATTAAGTCAAACAAACCCAGTTCCATTAGTATCAGTTCCATCTTCTAAATTATCCAATATCTTGGTTGATTGGATTCAACTACTAACCAACTTCTTAGACTGCAAAAAATACAACAGACCGGATAGACAAAAATCTAAACCACTTACATGTAACATCTAGTATGAGAGATTTCTGGTTTTGTTAAAACATCTAAGGACTTCTAGTAGTTGGCTTTTGTAACAAAACTTTCAAAGAATGGATCTTGGAATATGATTAAGAAAACCTGACGTACAAGTGAAAGCCACCTGCCATGAACTGAATTTTGTTCCCTGTCCCCTAAATTCATATGTGGAAGCCCTAATCCCATGTGATGGTATTTGGAGATGGGGCCTTTGGGAGACAGTTAGTTTTAGGTAAGATCTTGAGGGTGGGGTCCTCATTATGGGATTAATGTCCTTATAAGAAGAGACTCAAGAGTACATGCAAGGCATGTGAGGACACAGAAAAAAGGTGGCTGTCTACAAGAAAGGAAGAGAGCTCTTGCTGGAACCCGGTCATGCTGACACCTAATCTTGGACTTTTAGCCTCCAGAACTGGGATAAAATAGATTTCCCATAGTTTAAGTCACCCAGTCTATGTATTTTGTTATGGTAGCCCAAACTAAGATATCACCTTATTTTAACACGTCTGCAAGAAAGCTTACATATTAAGATTAACCTCATACTATTTTATATCAATTTGATAATCTCTCTAATTTAAATATCACCATTTGACTAGAATCCACTCTTACTGAATGGCACTGAAAGTATACAAAGTAATTAGACAACCTCTGAGGGTATTTTGGTTAAAAGAGAATACTGGGTGACTCCCAACAAACAGTATTGGATTTTTGCATAAGAAAATTTTCTGGGTACTACCAGTACACTGGACAGGGCCTTATTATCTCAGTAACTGATACTTACATTCAGGATGGTACCTAATATCATCTGGGGTCCATTTTGATTCATTCTTTCCCATTTCAAAAAAGAAAACAAAAGAAAAAAGAAGAAATCTCTAGGTAAATTAGTTCATAAAGAAGAAAAACTGGGTCTCAATTTGAGACCTTGAAATTTAACTTATAAAAGGGAATTTGGGGCTTCTTTCTTCCATCTCTATCTTCTCATTCCTTGCTTTATGATGTACCTATAAAGTAGGAACATGTGCTACCTGTTCATAAATTGACAAGAAAGCTTAATGATGGCACTAACACCATAGATTTACTTACTTAAGAAATTTATGAGAACAAATTGATGATGATTCAAAGCAGAGCATTCCTAAATATAATATTGTTCTCTTTAGCCCAACAGAATTTTCTGGAATCTTTATTATTTCTAAAACATCTGACAAACAAGTAACTTACATACTACAGGCTCTTCACATTGGAAATTGGATCTGTTCTCTTCCTTTAATTTGGGAGCTCTTTACTCTTGGTTTAGAAGTGGATTTCAAACTCTGATCATAATCCTTTTCCTAGTGTTTGCCGGTGTTGCAAATGTTATCTTCAGACTCTTAAATGCTGTTATACAGCCACTTTTCTATCAAATGGTCCCATAAATGATTATCCAATAGGGAAACTTAATGCATGAACATACTCATCAAATAGCAATGCACAGATAGATCACGACCTCAGATAATAAATTATCTTTCCTCTAGAATAGGCTAGAGAATTACCAAAAGTAGGAATTAATAACTGAAACCAACATAATTTATTATATTTATGTTAAATAATACTTAGATCATACATTCCTGTCCCTGTAAACATAATTTGTTTTCTCTGATTAACCAATGAGATTAGTCATATGTCCCTGTCCCCATTTAAGTAGTAGTGCTGAGACCAAGAGTAAGTTAGTTATTTGCTCCAGAACATATCTGTTCCTGGAATGTAAGGTTACAAAGCAAGTAACATGTGCATTAAGAACAGCAGTTGCTTATTAAGTACTTAATGGCCTTACTGTACCTATACATCCAAAGCTATTATGTCATAATCTGCCCATTCTGAACCAGATCCTTGTTTAATAATGTCTGTCTTAAAATCACTCAACCCTGAAACTTTCCTATCATTCCCTAATTTTTTGCTTTTGCAATACTACAAATTTAATAAACTCATCTTTGCTTGATTAACGTGTTTTCCTGGTGATGTTTTTGCCTCCATTTCTCAGTTCGGTGGGACTATCTTCAGGCTATCGGCAAAAGAGATAAGCTTGCTTAGCAAGGAAATGCTCTCGATTTGATTTGCTGAAGGCTGAGATACATTACTTAACTGAGCAATCATAATGAGCTTTTGTTTTTCAAAATCATTTTCAGTCTTTTATTCTTTTGCTTGAGGTCTAAAAGCAGCTGTGTTTTCTAATTTTCTAATTCTTAAAGGCTTCACATTTCTAGTTTATCTATTCCCCTCCATTTTTTCCTTCACCTAATTCTTTCCTTAGAACATCTCTTTATTATTATACTTTGCAAAAAGCAGAATGAAAAAGTAATCCATACTGTAACTTTTTGCAGCCACTTTCCCTGGAGCTCCAGGCTCAGTAGGTGTGCTATTTGCACTCCAGATTATCTCAGGTGACAGTACTGTTAACTCAGCCTCCAATATCAATTCCTTTGCTATTTACTGCCTGACTCCAGCCAACAACACTTCTGATACCAACTTCTGTATTGGTTTGGGTAATACCAACTATTGATACAGGATTACAAAATGCCAGTGGATTAACACAACACATTTATAGTATACTCATGTAACAGTCCAAAACAGGCATTACTTGTGTGGAGCATGTTTTTCCTCAAAGTGAATCCATCTTGTGGCTCCACCATCTTTAATTCCTGCTTTTCAAGATTGATATAGTTGTCTGATTCAAAGTGGGGGATGCAGAAAGGGAGCATAGAGAATTGTATGTTGGAGGTATTTTTTATGGATTAAGCAAAAATGCCACACACCACTTCTATGCACATTTGATTGGTTGTGACTCAATCATATGGCCAACCCTGATTGCAAGGAAGCCTGGAAAATGTGGTATAGCTATAAGCCTAGAAAACAAAGAAAACTAGGTTGATGTAAAGGTAGCCAGTCTCTAGCTCAACTGTGGTTTTTTAAGCACTCAAGTTACTACATACATAAACAAGAGCCCTGAGATAGTATCAGGCAATAGGTAATAGTGCCATAAATGGAGATGGAAGAGCTCAACCTGTGCTGTGGCTGAAGACATTACTTAAAAATATGGATCAGGAAAGACATAAAATGTGATATGAGTAGAATACATAGAATTGATACATGGAAATTGTGGATAAATGTATTCCTTTTGGAGAGAACATTGGATATAAGTGTTTAGGGACAAAAATTACTGTGGCCTATTTTAGAGGCAATGAGAGGATTTCCTTGACTAGAGCAGATTTCTTTTAAAAATTAAGAAAAATTAAAGATGACTAGGGAGATTGGAAAGCAGTAGAGATCCTTTAAGTTCCCTGACACTAAAAAGTCTCATTCTAGAGCCATCAAAGAGCATTGATCATTGAGAGTCATTATCTACTAATAATTTTATTCTCGTTAGGCCCACTGCATGTATTTCAGCACCTGATGTTTTCATTTAGGTGAAAGCAAGTTCTGTGTGAAGAAGAGATACACAGATTCTGAAAGGGAGACAGATTGGGAATGGCTATTATGCATTCATTATGTTCCTCCAGTGTCAGCAAGAGTTTTCTGGATCACTGGCAGTTGTATGCATAATGGCTGGAAGATTGAGTCCTAATTACTAAGGCTAGCATTACAGAGGCACTACTAAGTACAACTTTGTTGGAACATAATATCTTTGTCTCAGGTGATTAGACATTACAGATAGGTCATTTAAAAATGCATAGGTAAAACTAATTTTCCCTGTCCAATCAATGCAATTCTAATAGATAATATGCCTGCTTTTTAAAATAAGAAATTGATAATAAAATCTTTCAAAAGATATATTCTATTTAAAATGAGAAAAGAGTCAATTCATAATGTTACAGTGCTCACATAGGGCTTCACCATAATGTAAAAAGTTAATTTTATATTTTTGTATCCTAGTAACTTGAAATGTGCTTCAAGGAGGCACAGTGAGCTATTTAAGGAAGGTAAGATGGATAGTAATAACTAAATTTAATTCTGTGTCTCCCTAGTGATCTCTTTTCCTGTGTATGGGAGACCCAGGATGTTTTTTGATGGAAAAAAAAATTATAACTACTCAATTTAACCATTTTCAAAGTTGTTGACAATAAAATTAAATTCCAAATCATTTATTTGTATTATTATAGAATCTTTTTTTTTTTTTTCAGAATTTTACAGGTGTATATATGTTTTGGTTACATAATTTGCTTTTGTAAAGTTTGACTAGAAGTTATAAGTGGAACCAACCCAAGTGGCCATCAATACATGTATTGTTATAGAATCTATACTTTATTAACTGCATTCTCATCTTTGGTTGTTCAAAGATGCTATTGAGTTGAACCTTTCAATGACTGTATGATTTATATGTTAAATGCAATACATTGCATATAATGGACAACCTTCACTTATCACATCTTAAGTAAGTAGTATCCTACAGAAGTAACTTATGAGCTTGAAAAGAATCTCTGATTTCTTTCTCTTTATTATGTTAGTGTTATATGGATTAGTAATATGACCATATGATTTATCAACCAGATTGGAACACTTTTGAGAGTGAAAGTGGTAATTACTGTGGCATCATAGATATTAACTAGGACATATGGCCACCTATTGATAAGTCTACATGGGCAACTGAGATCGGTAAAGAAGGTGAAAAATTGAGCCTTAGTTTATCATTTACCAAACACTCTTCTGGCAGGGTGTCTACTAAGCACTGTATATACAGTGTCTCATTTAACTCACACTCAACATGAAGTAATTTTTGTTATAGCTGTATTGTAGACGAGGCAAATATGGCTTACAGAGATTGAATAACTACTCCAAGATTCCTTATCAGGTATGTGGCAAAGGCTGATTTTACATTTTGTATATTTATTTAAATTATGGATAATAACACTAGAGGCAGTTTGACAGTAGGATATAAATTACTCATGTTTCTATTATGTCTCTAACATCACAATTGTAATTTTTTTTTTTTTTTTTTTGAGACAGTCTCACTCTGTTGCCCTGACTAGAGTGAGTGCCGTGGTGTTAGCCTAGCTCACAGCAACCTCAAACTCCTGGGCTCAAGCGATCCTACTGCCTCAGCCTCCTGAGAAGCTGGGATTACAGGCATGTGCCACCATGCCTGGCTAATTTTTTCTATATATTTTTAGTTGTCTAGATAGTTTCTTTCTATTTTTTGGTAGAGACAGGGTCTTGCTCTTGCTCAGGCTAGTCTCAAACTCCTGAGCTCAAACAATCTGCCCAACCTCGGCCTCCCAGAGTGCTAGGATTACAGGCCTGAGCCACCACGCCCAGCCACAATTGTAATTTTTAACATTTTAATTTTTGCCTGTTTTAAAATAATATGCTGCTTTTCACAAAGAAATTAAGTAATTATTACCACAGTAATAGCATATATAGTTAAAAAAATTAATTTATGCAATCCCAGCTACTGAGAGGCTGAGCCCAGGAGTTCAAGACTAGCCTGGGCAACATAGCAAGATCCTGCCAATAAATAAATAAATAAATAAATAAATAAAGTAAAAAGAAAGAATTTAAACAGTACATAAAAACGTAAAATGAACTGAAAAAGTACCATTTCTACTCACTTTTCATACTTCAAATTTCACATCCCAGAAGTAATAATTTTTGGTAATTTTTGTTTTTGATTCTCCTAGATGTTATCTCAATAACTCTAAAATAATAGCTCATTCCGCATTTTGTGATTTTTTTTTATATCAGAGCTTACCATTGAAAACCATTGCATGTTTTCTCCATTTGTTTAGATTTTATTTTATACCTTTTAAGTAAATTTCTAGTTTTTTAAAAATATAAATCCTGTCCCTTAATTATTAAATATATTCCCAGATATATTATGATTTTTTGATGATTTAAGGAATAGGATGTTTTTCCCATTTCCCATCTAGATATTAATGCAGGAGAAGCAGAAAGCTAAGTATTTGTATACCTTTAACTTGAACCAGCTATCTCACCAAATTCCCTTATTAATTTTGGTAGGTTATTTTCTTACTCTAATTTTTGGGATTTTCTAAATACACAGTTATAGTATTACCAAAACATTCTATTTTTTTCTAATATTGATACTGATTTGTTTGATTTTCTTTTTTATTGTATTTGCTAGAACTGGGGTCCCCAACCCCAAGCCCGCAGACTGGTACCAGTCCGTGGCCTGCTAGGAACCAGGCCACACAGCAAAAGGTGAGTGGAGGCGAACCAGTGAAGCTTCATCTGTATTTATGGCTGCTCCCCAGAGCTTGCATAACCGCATAAGCTCCGCCTCCTGTCACAGCAGCGGTGGCATTAGATTCTCATAGGAGCAGGGACCCTACTGTAAACTGCGCGTGTGAAAAATCTAGGTTGCGTGCTTCTTGTGAGAATTTAATGCCTAAGGATTTGAGGTGGAGCTGAGGCAGTAATGCTAGCACTGGGGAGTGGCTGCAAACACAGATTATCATTGGCAGGGAGGTTTGACTGCACAATAAATGTAATGCACTTGAATCATCCCGAAACCATCCTCACCCCACCCTAGTCCATGGAAAAATTGTCTTCCATGAAACCAGTCCCTGGTGCCAAAAAGGTTGCGGACTGCTGTGCTAGAATGTCAAAAGCAATGATGAGTAATTGTTGTGATGGGGGACATTCTGCTTGTTTGTGATTATAATGAGACTGTTTTACCACTTAGAATGAAGTTTGCTGCTATATTTTAGTAAATCTCCTCTAAGTAATTTCTTTCTATTTCTATTTGGCTTACAACTGATCAGCTGATTAATTTTATTAAATGCCATTTTAGAGTCTCATAATAAAATCATTTTTTTCTTCTTTAGTTAGTACGATAATGAATTACATTAATAGATTTCCTCATTTTCAACCACTCACTTATTTCTGGAGTAAGCCATAACTTGACTCGGTTTGGAGTTCTGTGAAATGGAGTTCTTTGGCAAAGGCCATTCCTACCTCTTATGTTCTGTGTTATATCTCTTCTGCTCTCTCTTTTCCAACAATCAGCATATTCCCTACCTCATTATTTTTTTAATTTAAAATATTAAGGTGGCACATATGTTTTTGTCACGTGGATAGCATTTATAATGCTTTTATCAGTGCTATAAGTGTGTCCATCACCTGAATAGAGTTCCCCACCTTATTCTTAACTTAGAGTATTTCCAAGGTCTGCTTCTGGATTCTTGTTTTCTAGCACATTCTCAATCTTTTTTTTTTAACCTCAGGGATGTAATTCTTACTAGGCTTAGGGATGTAGGAGAAGTAGACTTAGGGATATAAGGAAGATAAATACATGTGCTCCTTCTGCTATCTGGAATCAGAATTGTGTAGCTAGATTTGACTCCAGATCTTTCTTAGTCTGAAACATGTTCTAAGCATATATGCTATGCTGCCTCTATAACATTAAGAATTAGAGCACTTACAGTATTAGTACATGTATATGGGAATGAAGATTGAAAACTGAAGTGAGACTACTGTGGAAAGTCAAAAGAGTGGGAATACTAGTTAGAAAAAAAGAAGTAGTAGAGAAAATCTGGAATTGACCACCGTCATTATAGCAGTGACTGGTGTTGAAGTGGGCATCGTGGTTGAAACTTAAAACCATCATCTGAACATTGGGAGACCTGGGTCTTTTGTAAGACATTTCCCATATATTTCTTTAGGCCGAAAATTAATTTTATACTCTTGTTGATAAAGACCAAATTATTTATGCAAGAACAGAAAGGGAGTGTTAATTCCAACATTTTGGATATGTGAATGTGTGTATGTGTGTGTGTGTGTGTGTGTGAGATAAGTAAATGAAAAAAGCCCTTGTAAAATTGTCCAGTGTTAGCGTAATAGAACATTTGAAAAATGTTTTTCGCTTACTTTCTGTAAATAAAGGTAAAAGTAAGATATTTCAAGTAAACATTTCTTTTTTTCATTTAACTTTTGCACCTCTCTAAAGAAAAGGACAGAGCTGAAACTTATAGAACCATTATCATGATATATGTACACATTCATGTTGCTGGTGAGTTCTGACTGGCTATATAGGAGTCAACAGCTAATATAGACTTTATCACAGATGTTCCTTGTGACATTGACTGTGGTGTCTTTTTAAAAGGATTGAGGAAAATTAATTAGCAAAATTTAATCAAAATAAAACTGGGTAAAATTTTAGTGTAAATGAGACTGGAGTTCAGGTAAATGCTTGAATTGAAGTTAATGCTTAAGTATTTAGCGTATGTATATAGTTTCATACTAGTTGGAATGAATAATTTTGTCCTCTGCCCAAAATCAAACTTTTAGTCCCAGTTCATTTTAGTTAAAATCTTGTTACTGTAGGTTACAACACCCAAAACATTGTTTACACTTTACATGAAATTTTTCAGCCATGAATTACTACTTTCCAGAAATACACATATGTGTATATATGCATAACCTTTTTGTTATAGGATACTACTTCATAAAGGTCTGTATCACTCTGGTTTTTAACTGTAACCGTTTTTGTTAGTCTTTACTTGACCTTTTCCACGTGAGTTAATCATGTAAGACTTTTCATTTCACATATGCCTGTAATTAGCTGCACTCCATAAAATCGTGAGTCTTATTTCTTTGTGTGTGTATCCTGACCTTTGACATAAGCTAATATCTCATTAAAGTCCACAGTTTAATTTAATTTTACTTCATTTAAGAGAGTAGGAGAGTTGTGTATTTGTGTTAGTTTGTTAGGTTGCTATAATAAAGTACTGCAGACTGGGTGGTTTAGACAACAGAAATGTATTTTCTCACAATTTTGGAAGCCAGAAGTCTGAGATGGAGGTGTTGGCAGGTTGGTTTCTTCTCTGACATCTGCCCTTGGCTTGTAGATGGCTGTTTTATCCCTGCGTCTTCACACAATCTTCCCTCTGTGCATGTCTGTGTCCTAATCTCTTCTTATAAGGACACCAGTCATACTGGACTAGGGCCCACTGTAATTACTTCACTTTGACTTAATTACGTCTTTAAAAGCCTCATCTCTAAATGCAGTCACATTCTGAGGTACTAGGGGTTAGGACTCGAAAGTGTAGATTTTGGGGGAATACAATCCAGCCCATAATAATCTTACTAATATCTATTAGCAAATTTTTAGTTACATGGAATTAAAAACAAATAACTTGATTTTTTTACATACAAAATATTAATAAAAGCCTCCTTTGGTTAGACAAAAGTATATTAGATTTATTGTGGAAAAAGAGGATCTTTATGGTATCTTTTAGTTCTGAAATTCCATAATGTCACTCTCTCTGTGCAATTTTTTCTTGCCTTTCTTTAGCTCCCAGAAGTTGGCAGGACTGTTTTTTTATTGTTAATATTTGGGAATGGATATCTGGAAATGCTACATTTGAAAAATGTGATTAGGATAATTGAGATTTTATGATTTATGGAAAGTTATAACCACCATTATTTGTGGATTAGCAGAAGATAGTTAATAAACTATTTGTATGATTGGATTAATGTTTATTTGCTTCAATACTTAAAATATTTTTGTTTATAAAAAGTATCTAATGTGATTTATCAGGATTGCTAAATTTTAAAGGAAAAAGCAGACCAAGAGAGAAAGTATTTTAAGTATATTTAACACTAATTTGAAAGTAATTTTATTATTGCTTAATAATTTAAAAGCCACCTTAGGATCTTTGCCTTGATGGTAAAATCATAAGTAATAGGTTTTTTTTTTTAAATTTTTAATAAAAGGAACAATGACATCTATTGTTTAATGAATTCCTCCTATTTTTTAATATATTATGTCATTTAATATATAAAAATGTAAATTAGGTATTATTTTGTCCATTTTACACATGAGAAACCTGGGGCTCATTTAAAAATTTAGGAAGACAAAGCTGGATAAATTATAAAGCTAGGATGTGACAAAACTGGCAAACAAAGTCTATTTGCCTTCAAAATCAGTTCCTTTGACCATTATACTGAAGTAAAAACTATGGTTACTAGAATTTGCTAGATATTGAAAGAGAAGTCCCAAGGACATTCAGATCAGATGTGGGATAATAGGGAGGCTACTGGAACAGTACAATGTGATAAGGTGCTAGAATATAGCAATATTGCCAGGTGTAGCAGGGATGAGTGGCCAACAAGAGATTCAGGTATAAATACACATATACTTAGGATGTTTGAGAAAGTGTGAAGACAAATCACAATTTTGATCCTGATTGATATTCTGTTGCGTTGAAAAATTGTGAAAGTATTTATAATGCAAATTATTGAGAATGATCTTTCTAACCTATAGCCACTGTAAGAAAATCATCTTAATTTTCTAACGTGGACACTTGAGGTGAAAACATCATGAGAAAATGTTACCTAGACTCACACAATCACTGTCACCTTTCAGCAGTTGAGAAATACTAATTGGGAAAAATGAGTAACGGAGTTCCATTTGTATCCAATCAGAGTTTAATACGGTATGACTGCTACCGGTAATCTTATCTACAGCCCGAATGAAAGATATTATTCAAGTTTATGTATTCTGCAATATCCCTGAGATGCTTGAAAAAAGATTAGCATCAAAGAACACAGTAACAGCATTCTTTATGAGTCAGCCACATGTCCTGGAAGCCCTTCTGTGCTGCTCGTTGGCAAAGATGGGGTGGAATCCAGGCTGGAACATGGAGTAACCTAGAGCACCAACGTGATCACTTATTGAAAGAAACCACAGGTGGGCATATTTCCTGGGGTTGCTGGTGGGGGACCAGGCAGGAAGGGTGGGCAACAGCATTTAGGCCTCCACTGAGAAAAGTACCTCTTACCCAATCATAGAGATGCCTTGTACTGGATGTGGGGAGACTCAATTAGGGACCACACACAGACATGCCCATCTTCACACACTTTCTAACATCTTTTGTTTTATAAATGACTGCCTTATTTATAGTATATCATACCCTTCATGTTTATATGGTGTAAACATTGTAGTGGTTTTATAATTGAAAGGACTCGTCTGAATCTTTTTGGATTTTCTTTTATTAAGTAACTACTTATTCTGGTCTCCCCATTATATTTTCCAAATTTAGAATTCTGCAAAATGTACTACATTTCTTTTCTTTTAGCCCTCATCATTCTTTTTATTCTCTGAATAATCTTAAAGACTTCAAAACTTCTTTATATTTTATAGCTATTGCATCTTTATGTCACTTGTAAATTATTTTTAACTGTCAAATACTTTGTTAAAAAATGTGAAGTTCAGTTCTTTCTCTCACAAGAGAAGACTTTCTCCTCATTTACTCCTTTTCTTCAAAATATCTCTCCAAAAGTTTCATGTCACAGTTCTGTCATTCTCTGTGGATAATCTGCAGTTATGGTTGATGCGGTAATATTCAAAGCCTGGTTTCTTAAGGCAAGTGGGTTATCTTTTTCTTGCTAATGGTTTATTTATTAAATAATACAGCAAGCAATAGAGGAAACAAATAAATATAGATTAACTAAAAGTTGTTACTTGATATGTTTGTCATTTTAAATATGTATAGTATAACAAATAATGATCACTAAATTGTTATCTTACATATCTATATACATATATATGTAAATTAAATAAAATATTACCAAGATGTTATACAGTGTTTCATTGAGGCATTATCTAAACTACAATATCACAACCCACTATTATATAAATAATAGTTTTGTTTCACAACCAAATAATTAAAATTGTGTATAAAAATCTCATGGTTGTTGTCTTTAACACTGCCATTAATATATAGTTTGTTCTAATAAAGCTTAAGGCATCAACTATTTTAATAAACCTTTTATTATCAATTACACAAATAGTTCTTTTTTCTCTTCCACAGCTTTTATTTCTTTCTCATTAAGCCTACAAGTTTGTTAGGGTGATTTAAAAAATTGTTTGTATCTATTGTCTGCTTTCAGATTCCTATTATGAATTTAGGAGATTAATGCAAGATAATGTTTGGTGTTGAAATAGCAGTGTGCATTAAAACACATAGATGCTGTCATGATAGGTGCTATATATATTATTTTTTTTAAAGACTGTGGTAAAACACATGTAACATTTTTTTTTTTTCAGTTTGGGCTGCTATGACAATATGCCATAGATTGGGTAGCTTATAAACAACAGAAATTTATTTCTCACGGTTATGGAGGTTAGAAATCCAAGATTAGGGGTCATAATGGTTGAATTCTAATGAGGGCTCTCTGCATATCCTCACATGGTGAAGAACAGAGAAGGGCAACAACTTCTTTTGTGACTCTTATAAGGGCACTAATCCCACTCGTGAGGGCTTCACCCTTATAATTTTATCTAATCTAATTACCTTCCAAAGGCCCCATATCCTAATACCATTGCATTTTGGAGTAAAGTTTCAGCATATGAATTTTGGGGGAACACAAATTTTCAGTCCACGATACCATCTTAACCATTTTTAAGTGTGAAATTCAGTAGTGTTAAAATATATTCACATTATCGTGTAGTAGATCTCCAGAATTTTTTCATCTTGTAAAACTAAAACTCTATAGTCATTCAAAACCTCTTCATTTCCCCCTCTTCCCAGCCCTTGGTAACCACAATTCTATTCTTTCTTTCTATGAATTTGACTACTTTAGATACCGTATACAAGTAGAATCATATGGTATTTGTCTTTTTGTGACTGATTATTTCACTTAGTACAATGTAGTTGTCTTAGTCCATTTTGTGCTGCTATAACATAATACCAAAGACTGGGTAATTTAGAAAGATAAGAAATTTATTTCTCACAGTTCTGGAGGCTGAGAAGTCCAAGATAAAAGGGCTGGCATCTGGCAAGGGCGTTCTTGCCACGTCATCCCAGACTGGAAGATGGAAGGACACGAGAGCACATCTGTGGGAGAGAAGATGGGCTCAAACTTATCCTTCCATGAGGAATCCACTCCCGAGATAACAAAACTATTTCTGTGATAATGGCATGAATCCACTCATAAGGGCAGAACGCTTGTGGCCCAATCACTTCTCATTAGGCCCCACCTCCCAACAGTGTTGTATTGGGAATTAAGTTTCCAACACAGGAGTTTTGGGGGATGCATTCAAAGCATAGCAGCATCCAAGGTTCGTCCAGGTTGTAGAATGTGACAGAATTCCTTTACTTTTTAAGGCTGAACTATAGTCCATTGTATGCATATACCACTTTTTGTTTATTCATTCATCCATCAATAGACACTTGGGTTTCTTTCACCTTTCGGCTATTGTGATAATGCTGCGGTAAATATGGGTATGCAAATATCTCTTTGAAGCTGTTTTCAATTCATTTGAATATATACCAAGGAATAGGATTGCTAGATCTTATGATAGTTCTATTTTTAATTTTTTAAGACACAACCATGCTGTTTTCCATAATGGTTGCCCTATTTTATTCATTTTACATTCCCACCAGTAGTGCACAAGGGTTCCAATTTCTCCACATCCTTGCCAACACTCATTATCTTCTGCTATACATATTCTAAAATGAGGATTTACAACACGCGACACCTTCTACAGGGGTTACCAAAAAGGTTAACACACAAAGTAATCTGCTTGAAACATTCTGGGTATTAGAAATTAATCCACCAGTGAAATGACACTGCTATTTAATACATGAGTAAGACGTAAGTGATGTATTATAATCTTAAGACACTTGGACATCCTTGAGTATTCAATAAAATATCTGGTCTGTGAGAAATTAACATTGTGTATGTTAGTTTTATGCGAATTTCAGATTTCTATGTCCCAAAGCATCATGAGAGCAGAAGAGTGAGTGAACAGCTTTATTTGGAAACAATTTAAAAAAATTATCCTAGGTTGAATGCTGAAAATCTCATGTAACACTAAGTTTTTTTTTTTTTTTTTTTTTTCATGTTTTAGAAAACTCTTGCCCAAACCTAGGACAGTTAGTGATATCGGGAACAATAAATCTGACACATTTTTTTTTTTTTTTCTGTTCTGAGGCAACTCTTTAAAGTGAAATAAATAGTCATGGCGGCTTATCCTGACCTGTTTGCTTTATGCTTACAAGATTTCTTTGTTCAGTGCCAAAAGAAAAGAAAAGTTAAGTTTAACACTTGTGATTAATGACTACGCTATATGAAGTTACACAACATAATTTATGGAGTACCCTATCATGCAAGCACCTCAAGGTTTTTTATAATAAAATAAAAAAGCATATAAACACAGAACTCATCCATGAATTAAAAATCCAATATTCGATGCTATATTAATTGAAGCAATAACAGAATTCTTTCTTCATGACATAAATAGAAGTTTTTATTTAACCAAAAATTGCCTGATATATGTCTTGTCTATTATTTTAAATTTTTATCTTTATCTTGAACTTTTCTTGAATTTTCCTCATATTTACAGTATTAAACTCTTTTGTTCTTACCATTTGAAGCTTGTCAAAAGCTTATAATAGAACAGACGTTTAACCCATAGGCATAAAAATTTGATTTTAAAGTATTTTCTTCATTTTGCATTGCCATGGCTTGAAGGATTTGCAGGTATACAGGGAGGAATTTATAGATTGTAATGCTTTTTATGTTCTTTTATCTCAAGATTTAATCTTTGTATCTAACCATAATCTTACTATGACTATTTGGATTTGTATGCACCTTTACAGACTCTTTCATGTTAATTTTATCTTTGAATCCTCACAATTATTCTATGAGGAAGGAAGGGCAAGAAGTTTTACTGATCCATTTATAAATAAGGAAATAAAGTCAAGGAACAATTCAATGACCTGTGCAATGTCATTCAATAATTTAGTGGCAAAAGGCGAGGCTGGAGTTCTTGGCTCCTGACTCTAATATAGCATGTGTCACATTGTATAATGTGGTTCCAGAGCACTCAGAAAACATGACTGATTTAGAGTGATAATTTCCAATCATATCGATAGAGAAATATAGTACATTATTTCCTATATTCTGAAATAAGCCTCTTCAGATCAATTTTCTCTTGTCACATAGGGCAAATGGCCTGCCATAATAATTTCAAGTACATTTCTGGTGCTCAACTTTATGATATGGATGATGACAAAAACAGAACACCTGCCTTCTTTGGTGCTATGGCCTTTGCACATTGGAGTCCTATAGCTTCTTGACAGAGGGGCTATAGGACACAGAGCTACTTGTGTTGCCTTTCACTTTGAGCATGGAGTTTCCTTTTAAATTAAGCACAAACTTCACATTGTGCTTCAGGAATGTTGCCAGGATTTGGGAACAGAAGGATAGCAAAGTATACAACATGGTCTTTGCTCATTTGGAGAAAATGAACCCATCCAGATGGAACCTATGATATAAGTCTTTGGTAGCACAGAGAAGAGGGTGACTCATTTTGAGTCAGTAAACATAGGCTCTTTCTTAAAGCTGACCATTGTCTATTTTATATAATATCAGGCATTTTATAGACTGGAAGTGAGAAAGTGGGAATAGGAGAGAGACTATTTGACTGCTTCTGTATGTCTAAGACATAAAACTCAAGTTCCTCCTTCTCTTATATAAACTATGCTTTAAAATAAAGGTTGCCAGGGGCCATGATATTGCCTAATATAATGGACAAATCTCAGCCCTCCTTTTACTCAACTTATTAGTAGCATTTTACACAGCTGATTATTCAAACTTCCTTGAAAAATTTTCTTTCATTTGGCCTTCAGGATACCATTATCTCTTGATTATCCTTCTCTCTCAATCTCCTTGGGGGAATTTTGTTTATTGTTCTGGTCTCTACTCATTACAATATCTTGGGAATCAAACTTTCAGCCTCTGTTCTTCTCTTTCAACATTATTTTCCTAGGGGGACCCTTCCAGGCCATGGAAAGAGTCATTTGTATGCTGGTGAGTTCCAAATTTGCATCTCTAGACATACATCTCCCCTGGCAAATATAAAGTGCTCAATATGTATTTGTTAGATGAGTTGTGGGATGAATAAAATAAAGGGTAAGTTTGACTATAAAATTGGTTAGTATAGTTAAAATTATATCAAATTTTAGAAGCTAGTAGATTTTGCCATCTGGAAAAACAGACTCTTAAAAACCAGATCAAGAAGTACAAGGACATGAAAAACAGATCAATTTAACACTAATCAGTGAAATAATATAAAACAAAAAGTAAACAGGTATTTTGCTAGACTTTGGGACACAGACGTTTATTCTGATTTGTAAACCACAACATGGAACAAAGTAAACTAGCATTATAATTGTCATCAACAAAGGAGTACACAGAAGTCAGCCATGATTTCCTAGGACACTAAACCATTCTCCGTTATGTAATAAATGGTAAAACAAAGAATTGTATGTATAAACTAACTTAACTACAGAAGTAGTGTCACTGTGACATGACCTAGGAGATAGAACGGCTGACTTCAAAGGGAGGTAGTGGGTAGAAATCCAGGATGGGGTTAAAAAAAGAAGCAAAAAAGCAGTAGATTTTGAGTCTGTAAAATATGTGAATTCAAATACGTTTGAGGATTTTGGAGTACCGCCGCTGGCCCAGTCATTGGTGCTTTACCTACTGACTTCCCACCATCAGTATCTCTGCAGGATGGGCTGTCAGATGAACAACTGGAGCAGTGCAAGCCCTTAGCAGTGTCACCAAGTACAACATCTGAGACCACCTGGAGAAGTAAATAAAGATAGATATTATCTACAGAAAAAGTGTGATTTAATGAAAGAATCAATTTGAAGAGTAGAAGGAAACTTTTCCTACTTCTCCTCTGGGGCCCTGAGAGATAGAAATCTCCTCCGCAGGGTATTTCACTGGGTGTATACAGACAGTTCTGAGGAAACTCCATGGGCCCCATGAGACCCAAAAGTGTCCTGGAGCAAATATTTTCCTGGGTGAACAAGTGTTATTACTATGGTCCAAGAAGCAAGCCAAGTGAAGGGACCTCAGGACAGGACATGGGGTATGTGATGGACATTAGTGTTGTCTATATGACTGAAGACCGGATGGGAGAGCAAACGTTTCAGGGCATGACAACAGTGGGGGCATAGTCAGAACTTGTTCAGCTCAGTGCAGGTCGGCATTCATTTTAGCTCAGTCATTAATTCTGAAAACTTTATAAGCTAATTAAGAATTCTAGGCTAGTAGCCTGTCAATAAGATTTTTGTTTGTGATCTTTGTTTCAGTTCTATTCCTTCTCCATGACTTTATTATTTGTCAAATTAATTTTTCTGCTGCACTCTCAATGGGATGATTGATTAGTTTACTTGTTTCCTTGGTTTCCTTTTCCTGGTATACACAATGCTTCCTGCCTTTCATTATAGAGAGGTGAGATAGTTCCTAAAGAGGGC
>RJWJ010023901.1:0-25360 GCA_004363605.1 Indri indri
TAGTCAGGGAAGTGACATTTAGACATCAGAGGGGAGCATAAACCTTTATTGTCAATAATGAATAATGAGAAGAGCCGTGAGGAAATCTGGGGGAAGAATGTTCCGGGCAGGAGAAAAAGACAGCGAAAGATGCCAAGATTAGAACAAGCTTGGTGTGTCTGAGAACGGAAATGAGACCAGTGTGAATGGAGAGTGGTGGAGAGGATGAGAGAGGTGGAAGAGGAGGTTGGTGGGGGAGCAGATGCTGGATTGTACAAGACTCCGTAGGCCGTGGACAGAGGCTTTGATTTTATGTGCAGCTACAAACTATTGGAGTAAGTTACAAGCAGCAAAGAGATAGAATTTGATTAATGTTTTAGGAAGATCTCCCGGACTTCCCTGTGGAGCATGGTTGCAAGAAGGCAAGACTGCAATCAGATTATTAGGGAGACTGACAGGGCAAGAGATGGTGGTGGTAGTAGTAGGAATTGAGACAAGTGGACGGGTTTGGGATACGTTTTGGAAATGCCGTTATAGGCTTGCTGATGGACCGGATATAGTGGCTGAGGGAATGTCAGTGCTCCGGGGTGATCAGCTGGGTGGATGGAGAGGTTAGTACTGAGATGGGGACTGATCATTCCTTTGGGACCCTGGCAGATTTAGTATATGCTTTTCTTTTTGAATTTTTCACACTGATTCACAATGAATTATTTAGCTTCTTATTTCCTACTTATATGAATAGCTTCTTGAGGACGTGGAATACATTTGTGTGTGTGTGTGTGTGTGTGTGTGTGTAGTTGTATTTCTAGAGTGAGTACCTCATACAAGGTATGCCATCAATTAATGCTGGTTAGATTGAATTGGAAGTGCTAAGAGAAATACAGATGAGGCAGTTGAGAATGGGGAGAGATTATCTGCAGCAGAGGAAAGGTTCAAATCAAGTTTTTTAGATTAAATGGCACTTGGGAAGGGGATTTGAAGGATAGTTCTGTGTATACATCCAACAATGAGGTAGAAGAGGCTTCCAGGGAGAGAAAACAGTGTGTGCAAAAGTGGCAAAGTGAGGAAGCCAGGTGTGCCCACTGTATAATAACCCTATTTGGCTGGAGTATAGAGGGCGTGAGAGAGAGCACTGGGAGGTAAAATTACAGAGAAGGTTGAAGCCAGACCATGGAACACTGAATGCCAGGCCAGGAAATCCGATTCTCATTCCATAGGCCCTGGGTGGGGTAGGGTGGGGTGGGGGACATGGAAGGTTTCTGAGCAGGGAGTGTTATGAACTGATCAGACTGTGCATTAGAACATTTAATCTGGTATGGTGTGCAAGAGAACGCTCACTTTCTCTGGTTGTAGTGTCTCTCTCTAAAAGTAGCTCCTGTGGCCACTGTGGTTGCCATTATTTTCTAATCTCTCATCTATATTATTTTACCTTTCACTGGGTTGACTGAAGGAAAAACTGTAACTCTTTTCATTAAGGGCTATAACTTGATTAGCACACCACATCAAACTACATATTTCTGTGCTTCTTTCATATGCCATTGAAAGAATGGCACACACACTTCTCAAGACTTGGCTTTCTCTTTCTTTCCCTACCTTCCAGCCCTCATGCCCCCATCTTCGCCACAGGACAGGGACAGGTCTCAGGCTTCTTGTTGGAGTCTCGCGGCCATGGGGAAGACAACCAATTCAGGATGTGCTGAGCTTCTGTGCCACACACTGGCCACGCTTTCCCTGCTCATCACACTGCCCAGGACGCTCTGACAGTCACATCCCCATCATTTCATAACCTCAGTTCAGCTCTTTTCAGATGCCATTTTTTCCTCCCAAGTCTGAAAACATTTGTTGTAAAGCCTTCCTTCTAACAACAGAAATCCGTCTATCTTTCTCTTTCTTTCTCAAGCAGCTTTTTGATTCTTTCTTTAAAAGGTAGTTCCCTTCTTGTCGCAGTGGTACTAGCATTCAAAGGGCAACTGTTTAAGCAAAAAGTCCCCTTTCATCACTTTTAGACCCTTGACTTCTTCCAAATTCACTCCATGTGGATTACACATATACACACAAGAAATGCAGAGCTGAGACTGTCAGATTGAACCAAAAGACCAAAAGAATTATTCTGACCACATAGTCACAGGAAAATAAAATCATTTCTCAGCTACAATTAAACTATTCATCTTTCTTTCTTTGCGGAATGATACCATTCTTGTTGCTGGCATGAATTTCACATAAGTGAAGAATTAAAGAAATTGTTTTAAAAATGCTTTAGCCACCACTTAAATATGACAAATATATTGATGTTCTAGGCTTCAAAATAAAAGTCTACTGAAATGCCATTAAAAGGATAATTTTAAGTATTTTCTTTTTATCTAAAAAGTAATATTTTCCATATATTTATTCTAGAAAATACAGAAAGGCCAAAGAAGAATATAAAAATCACCATCCAACTATAACTGTTACATTTTTATGAATATTCTTCTATTCTTTTTTCTATGCATAAACTTACATGCATATGAGTTAATTTTTACAAAGATAGGATTATAGAGTACAGACTATTTTGTGATATACTTTTTCACGTAACACTATATTGTGAGCATTATGGTATTAAATAATCTGTCGACATGATATTTTATTAGCCAGCAGAATATTTCATTGTATATCATATAGCTGTATCATCACTGATTTAATTAATTTCATTTTGTGGTATACAATATTTAGATTGCCCCCTTTTTGCTACTGAAGATAAAATATCCATGCAACAAAATCTTTGAGTACATCAATGAAAAATTTTAATGATAATATTTTAGCGTGCCGAATTAAAGGATATTGAAAACATCATGGCTTTTATATGTTTTCAGTTTAAGACAATAAACCGAGAGGAGGCTGCATCCCTAACTCACAAGGTTAAGATTAGAAGTGGCCCATAGTGCACACACATGACAAAGCTTGTTCCACGGTCATCTTCAGAATACCTCAATTTATTCATAATAAAAATTCCCTTGCAGATTTGCTTACAAAACTCCAAAATATAAAAGCCCATTTTCTTGTTGCTTTAGTCCTCATAAATATAAGTAGGGGAAATTAATAATCATTAGGCACACTTTTTAGTTCTTATGCAGAAATTCCCTTAGCACAGGAACTATATTACTGATTAAGAAGTTATGATTGTATAGAACTAAAATTAGGAAAAAAGGAAAGAAATAACTTTCAGCAAGATAGCAACATAGTGGTTTTTTTCTCTCTTCCTCCCTCTCTCTCCATCTACCCTTCCCTCCTTCCTTCCTTCCTTCCCTCTTCCTTCCTTCTCTTTCTTTCTTTCTTCTTCTTCTTCTTTTTTTTTTTTTTTTAAAGCAGAACAATGATTGACTACAGGAACCCAAAAGGAACCAAAAGGCCAGCCTGAGCCATGGCATCCTTTGGGTATATAGAATTGTTATACAACACAAACTTTGGAGATTTACACACACACACACAGACACACACATACACACACACACTCCTTTCCTTCCTTTAACGCCTACATATTTCTTTACCAATCTTTCCACTTGCTCCTCCATGTTGTCTACTAACTACTTCCTATCCATTTCCCTAGTCAGAGCATACATACACAGGCTCTTTCCTGGCATTCTTCCCTGACTCCAGTCAATCCCCTCTGATCTATATCACTACTCTGGGCTCTCCGAGTTACAACTTCACTCATCTCCTTAGTCTGAGACCTCTACCAACACAAGTTCAGTAAGCTTTCTGCGATATTTTGTTACATTCTGGCCCAAAGAAGTCATCAGTAATCCCAGGTGGAATGACATATAATAGTGAATATGTTCTCATGGAACTTCTTCCCCAATAATTCTTTCCTTATTCAATCTGTTAGCATGGTTTCCCACTCCTTAACATCTGACCCTCGTTACCTTGTTTCCTGCTCGTCCTTCTTTCCTCACAACCTCTATACTCAAACCACTCCAGACAGCTTGCCATCCCTGGAAGACTAATGATCCTTCACATCTCATTACCTTGACTAATGCTATTCCCAAGGTCTTCTATGCTCATTTTCCTTTCACCACCTGGAGAAGGGTAGGACCAGTACCAGCCAATATCACTTCTGCAAAACTTTCTTGACACCCCAAACCTGCATCAACTGCTTCCTATTCTATTTTCCTACAGCATTTGGTTTAAGTTGTTTCATTTGGATTTATGATGAATTCTACACATTTCTGTCTCAGACTATGGTGTATAAAATCCTCAGGCAGAGATCATTTGCTATAGTTATTTCTATATTTCCTATTAATATATTCACCTTTTATTCTTCAAAGTCTTACATGGTGCTTAATAAATGTTTGTGATTTAAATGGAATCAGTTCCATCAATCCTATGTTGCCGTTGCGCTACATATTACATTTCTGTTCTATGAGTTCCATCTTAAGTGTCCTAAGTCATTCCTTATGCATAAGGTAGATTACGGACTAAGTTGGCCTTTGCTTGACTCGACAACAACCCTCTTCCACCTCCTCTTGAGTAACTCTCCTTCCCAGGTGCTTGCTCAAAAATAATGCTCTGTAGCATTCCATAATGTCTGGGAAGTATTCAATAAATATTTTTATTATTAAGAAAAATGATAATTTATTTGCCTAAGTCTTCAAATAAAATTCAAGACAAGAGAGTCATTAAAATCGATAATTGTACAACATGATTGAGGACACAGATTTCCACACCAATCTTTGTCAACCTTTGGCTGTGTGGAGGGCTTAGGAAGTTAGACCCTGATATTATTATCCTCCTATATTATTTTTGCATGGTTTAGGCAAGTCCTTCTCAAGCAACACTGATAATAATGCTGCCCCTCATTGAGCAAGTACTAAGAGCACACAGTGCTGATGGCTTGGCTTACATCATGTCATGTAACACAGCAATTTTAAAAATCTGTTTCGAAGATTAGAGAACAAAGGCTCAGAGAGGTAAAGTAATTTGTCCAAAGTCACATAGCTAACTAATAGATGGTGGAGCTGGTATCCCTGATAGATGATCATGTAAACCAGGGGTGGGGAACCTTTTCATGTTGGAAGGGCACATTAACTTAGCTGTGATCAAATAAGGCCACATTCAAGAAACTTCAATTAGATATACTTAAAAATGTACATTGTTTTGTAAAAATCTACTATATACTTAATAATTTCAAACAATGAAAACTATTTGTTAATTTTAAAGTTAATCTTTTAATGACTTCATTGTGTCTGATTTTTGTCAGGAAGCATTTGAATATTTTGATTGCAGTATGGAGGTCTTCAGTTTCAGTTGATCCTCTAGATGGGCATCAGTCATTTGTGACCTTAAGGGCATCTTGTTTTGGGTTAGGTAGGAGAACTTAGATTTGCAGCAATAAGTGGTCAAAAAGCAAGAAAGCATTTTTTTTGAGCATGTTGCTGAAGGCATGGGTGTTCTACTATTCTACTGCATTTTTCCATATTTCAATTGGATCTTTCTTAGCATCAAACAATGCCTTGAAAATGTCATCTACTGAGAGCTCAACCAATTCCGTCTGTAGTTCTTTTAGGTGCCTTGGTGATATCAACTAGGTGAGGCTGAAATACTAATTTGAGTGTGATGTCATGGGTTCTCAAAGTCAGTGAACCTTTCAGTGTATTCTCCAATTAATAGGTCTATAATAGCTGCATATTGTTCAAATGATTCACATTTATCATCAATGACCTTTGCTAACTGGGAAGAATGCTCATCCAAAATTTTCTTTGGAAGAATTGTCTTGAAAAAAGATAGCTCTCTTTGAAATGCTTGGACTTTTGGCCACATATCGTAGACAGACTTAGTTTTACCTTGCAAAGAAATATTCAAGTCATCTTGATTTGACATCGTATCACACAGAAATGCTGCATTCCTATAGAAATCTTCTTTCAATAATTCACATTGCTGATTCTGTTCTTCATAAAATTTAACTACCTGTTCTCTCACACATAAAATTTTGGCTGACACCTGTCCCTGCAATAGCCAATGCACTTTAGAATGATATGGCAAATCCATACTGCATACATCATCCTTCAACTTGAGCATGTTACAAAACCGAGGATGCTATGTTGCATTTGCACAAATATAGTTAACAATACTTATAATTTGCTACAAAACATCACTTAAAATAGTAGCGTTAGCACAGAGATTTTGCTGATGCAAGATACAATGAAAAGAAATGAGGGCATCTGGATCTGTTAATACTTTTTTTATCTGTGCAATAAACCCTTCATGGAAGGTGGACTGTCTGTACATACACTCACTAAATTTACCAAATTCACTCCAAGTTCATGACATTTATCTTGAAAATTTTTGAAGATGTCTATTTCCCATGTTCTGTTTTCAAGAGTGCCCAAAGTGAGTAACTCTTTGTAGCAAAGAAAATCTTCTGTTATGACCTGAATGAAGTATAAAATCTGCCCTGAGTGAGTAGTATCAGTTAATTCATCCATATATTTCTTTTGAAGTATTGCATGAAGTTGTTCTGTTCAGTTGAAGGTGAATTCATGCTGTCAATCAGTTATGGTTCTCCTTGAAAGAGGCCATTGTTGTACTTTGAAACGTTATAGAGTCGAAGCATCCTACAACTTTGACAATGCATTCTTTCACAATTCCTATACCACTGAATGCCTTCTCTTTTTTCCTGAGTATATAAGCTACTTTTTAAGTTGCTTCAGTGCATTATTTCCGGGTCTTATTGCAGCTTAAAAGAATTGTTGTTGCTTTTGCTTTAAATCTTTTAATTTCTGCAATACAACCTTTTGTGCCTCTCCCTCTAATTTAAAATATTTATGGTCTTTATGAGTATTATAATGCTGATGAGCATTGAATTTCTTTAATGTTGATATTTCAGTATCACAAATCATCTTATCTTTAGCAGAAACAAGATAATACTGCAGTTCCCAATCCTGATTAAAATCTGTTTTCTTCCTTCAGCATTCTCTTGGTCTTCTTTGACATGATGGGCTATTAAGCAGACAGAATTAAAACATACTGTCCAGCTGTGCAACTATTCACAAATTCCACTTCAAACAGAAACATGGTGCACCGTTATTAAGAGCTGATAACAGACTGGTTGACAATTGACCCCCATAAACTCCCGCCAACCAGCCTCATGAAGTAGTGGCACGAGTCCGGCAGGGGAAGTTAGAACTAAAGCATGAGTGTAGCAGCTGTCAATTTAGCCTTTATGCTTACTGAGGTTCTAATTGTGCCAGTCAGTCTGGGGGGATTATTTCATTGAAACTTCTTTTATTCTTTGGTATTTTAAATACATTCATTTTAAAAACAAAATAGAAATATAAAAGAAAAACAAAAATGTATTAATAAAAATAAAAGGATTTGTTCTGTAAAATTTGGATTCAGTCAAAATGTTGTACTTAAGGACCTAGAAGGCCACAGGTTCCCCGCCCCTGAATTGTAGACTGTGTGTTATTCCTTCCAGTGACAAGTAAATCATTATATCATTTGAAAACAGTATTTTTGTTAGGACAATTAAAAAAAAATATTGAACTGCAATGTGTAGCTTTTAGATCCTTTGTGGAAAGGTCTAATTCTGACTTCTTATGATGGCCCTGTTAATATTTCCTGTTGCTATTTTGCAATTAAATATTGTGGGTTTTTTAGACCAGATGTCTTTAGCTCTTTCAGCTGTTCCTTATGTGACTTGGCCTCAGATCGTATGCCCTCTGCATTGCTCTCTTGTGGACAAACCGCAGTGTGTCAGTCAATCAACAGCCCTCTTAAAACCCCAGAGCTAAACACAACACCTCGGATGTTTTCTAACTGGTACAGACTGCAATGAAATTATCACCTCCTTTATCCAGACATTTACTTCTATTAACATAGTCCAAAATTGTATTAGCTTTCTTGGCAACTAAGTATTTATTGGGTCATTTTATACTTGCTGTCAACTAAAACCTTGCGGCTTTTTTCACATGGATTATAAATATTATGAAATGTATGAGTAAAAGCAGTTTATAAGACTATAAACTATTATACTAATGTGACTTGTTAATACTAGTATATATGGCAGATTTGACCCACATTTAAAGAAAAGAAGTGCAAAGAACAAACTTTAATTGGTACATACTATTACTTCCTTCTAAAAATCCCTATATCATTTTTTAAAAACAGGTCAATCTGCCTGCAAATAGTAGAGGCAAATCTCTGTAACTAGGAGCTTTATCACCCATGGCCTCTAATATTTCTAAAATACCTCAGTGCTCAACTTCAATCTGGAAACCAGGCAACACAATTTTTATTACACAGGTTGCCCTGGACAACCGTTATCAGGTCAGAATGTTTATACTTAAGGCGGAGTCTCTTCATCAAATATGAACAAGGAAATTACAGCATTTGATAGCTGCTTGAAGGAAAATAGCCATCCTGGGAAAGCAGGAAGTACCCTGCCTAAAAACTGTAATCAACTATTCATTTTAGTTAGGAAACTTTTACAAAGCACTTAGTAAGTGCATAGCATCATAGTAGGTGCTTTGAAGGCTACAAAGTCAATGGGATTCCCGCCTTTATTCTGAGAGGAGACAGATATTTAAGTACATAAATAGAAATACATTCATATGAAATCATCATCAATGAATCCACTTTCGTATTTACTCAACACTTTATAAAATAATAAAGATCACTTAGGAACATTAATTATCTTTAAGTTATCTGGAATTTTCAATTAACCCAGGAGGCCCCAAGTTTTCCACATACCCAGTAATAGCATAGAGGCACCTCTACCGATAAAGCTGTTTATTAATTCAGTCAACAAACATCAAATTCAGGAAACTCTACTAATTGAGTATAGCTAGAGTTAATGTGTAGGTTATTAAGTATGAAGTGTCCAATTTCCTTAAGTACTAAGTCTGGTAGTTGATATCTGACATTTCACTTTGACACTTCTTGTTTTATGTTTACTATAAAGGTACATCCCTGGTCTTCAAATTCATGTTTTGGCTTGTTATTATCTTTCAAATTTTTTTAAGAGCAATTTTTGTGAAACCATGGGTAAGTCAAAAATTTGTGTTTTTTTCGAATATGAGTTTTGTTGTGGAACCAATGCAGTGCAGACAGTTCAAAATATCAACGAAGTGTTTGAGAAGGATGTGGCTAATGAATGCATAGTACGTTGATGGTTTGAGAAGTTCCGTTCTGGTGATTTTAATCTTGAAAATGAGCCACGTGGGTGACCTGAGACCAAGGTGGATAATGATGAGCTGTAGTGGTAGCAAATCCATCTCAGACTACATGTGAATTAGCAGCAAGGTTTGACATTACTATTCCAACAATATTGGACCATTTGAAACAAATCAGCAAGGTAAAGAAGCTGGATAGACGGGTTCCAAGTGAATTAAACGAGCATCAGAAGAGAAATCATCTCAAAGCTGGCCTTTCTTTTCTGTCACAACATAAAGGCGAACCGTTTCTACACCATATTGTTATGTGTGATGAAAAATGGATTCTTTTTGACAATTGCAAGGATTTGGCACAGCGGTTGTATAAAGATGAAGTACCAAAACACAGTCCAAAACTGAATACTCATCAAAAAAAGCTAATGGTATCTGTTTTATGGTCCAGTGCTGGTATTATCCACTACAGCTTCATGAAACCTGGTCAATCAATTACAGTGGATGTCTAGTGCAACCAATTGAATAAAAGGACCAGGATGCTTGCAATTAAGCAGCAGAGATTGGTCAATAGAGACAGGCCAATCCTCTTGCAAGACAACGCTGGCCCACATGTCGCACAAATAACGCTACTCAAACTACAGAAGCTGGACTCTCTGTCAACCACCATACTCACCAGACCTTGCACCAGCTGACTACCATTTCTTCTAGGCTTTGGACCACTTCTTGCAACAAAAAATATTCAGTTCTCAAGCTGCGAAGAGCGTCTTTTGCAATTTAATCTCGCAATTCAATCTCTTCTTAGTCTCCAGGCTTCCTTGCTGCTGGCATAAACAAGCTACTGTTAAGATGGCAAAACTGTATTGATAGTTTAGGTGCATATTTTGATTAATTGTACTGCTTCTTGTTTGAGATATAATAAATTACACTTTGATTCAAAATCGGACATTTCATATATAATGACCTATGTTTATGGGGAATGAGAGTTGATAAGGCTACACTGGTGGACGGGGACCAGATACAAAGGGCCTTATATGTTGAAGTGGAACATATGTTGCTTTTATGTAGCAAACTACCCTTCTCTACATTCTCCTGGTAACAGAACTTTCTTTTCCAGGAGAGGCCTCTCTTCCTGTGGTTGGGGAAAGCAGAACGACTCTGCCCCTTTCATCCCTCACCCAAACACAAGGGTAGGCAATGACCCAGGCCTGGGCAATCAGGAGACCTTATCCCTCAGGCCACATTGATCCAGATGGGCAGGGAAGTGACCCAAGCCAGGCTAATCAGGGTCCTGCTCTGGACTTTTCTGTTAGAGATACTGAGAAAGAAAATTTTTGTTCATAGGGGTTGCTACATTGTCACGATGGGAGTGGTGGTGGGGATGGTGGAAGGGAGGCAGTCAGCACTGTCTTGATGCTAGGTAGAGACAGTCTGAGAAACAAACCAAGACAGAACCCTGATGATATCATTTGTAACTGAATGAAGCCAGGTCTGTCCCTGGACTTCAGAGTTATGCTAGCTAATAAATCTCATTTATTGTTTAGGTTACTTTCAATCAGTTTTCGTGGTATACAAACAACTTAATTTTAACTAAAATTTATATTATCGTCATATACAATTTGATATCATCACATTAATATCAAATGTGCATTGTATTAATAAGCATTACATATCCATATTTGGCATGTGTATATATGTATATATACATATGTACACAAACATATATACATATATTCTGTATACTTGTATATGTGTGTCTGTCTATCTATCTATAATCCATCTTCTAGCTCGTACAGACTAAAATACTGTGCCCAATACCACGATCTAAACTTTATTACAATTTCAACCTCACCTTTGACAAGGCGTGGTCTCTTTCGTTATATCCAATATGCAAAATAGATTTTTATTAGTACCCCAACTAATGAAGACTCTTTAAGAATTAATGAGGTAAAATGATCTAGGTTTAGGGATGTGAAGAAACCCTGCTGATGCTAAGTGATTATTTAACATACACCTGTTGAAAGCAGGCTTATGAGGCCTCCACACACCCATGCCTTAATTACAGCCAACTCTAGTGCTTCTTTAGCTTCTAATTTTGGATGAGTGTCTAAATTCTGAAATTTACTATCCAGTGCTCTATTCGCATTAGATAACACTGCAATCTTAATCCTTGCTTCATAATTTTATGATGCAGCAAAATAAGTCATATCTGAAGTAAATGTTCTAATTTTAAATGGTGCTGCTTTCTATCAAAACTCACTTTAATGTAGAATCATTTCCAGTACACTTATTGGTAAAGACATATTCCAAAAGAAGGAAGTAATTTGCACAGTTTTTTTTTTTCCTGACTGAATGAGACCTCTAAAAGCAAATTCTCATTTATAATGCACGTTTATTTTAAAGCAAAAATTATATCACACTTTGCCCGAAGTAAATCATTACATTTTCAACTTTTATCCTCCTCTCTCCAGGGCCAATAATATTTGAATTGATCCACAGAAAAATTACGTTAAAATTTCCCAACAATTTAATCAAATATAATAATGCATTAATATTATATGTAGTCTACACGTGCAAACTAGTACATCTATAATAATTTGACCAGTTAAATGAGAATGGTTTCTTATTTTTAAAAAAGTAATAAAAAGTTTTGTTATTTTTTGACTGATTAATGAAACTGGGCTTTGGGTGTAATACCTAAAACGGACCTAAGGCCTCAAAAAGACACAAGCTGCACCCATGGGATCTATAGTGAAACTTAACTGCTGAATGTAGTCTGAGGCCCAGATGGGCTTTATATGTGCAAAGTTGAAATTTAGCCATGTGAAGATACTTGATACCTACAACAAACAGCCACCAGAATTCAAATATTTGCTTTGCTTCAGTACTTTAACAAACAGGGCTAAACAAACTCCATGTAGAATTGGGTCAACTCAAACTCACTTTAGGAGGTTTGTTAATGCTTTGATAATACAATGCAACACAATATATACTTTCAAAAATAAAACAGTTAATGAGTGCATTGTTTTTTGTAATGCCAAATGTCTGCTGACTGTATTTATGTTTTTAAACTAATAAAAGCAAAATTTAGCACAAACTGGAAATTATCTTGTCTTTTGATACTTAAACTAGGGGTTCATGTCCCTGGCTGCACGTTAAAATCAGCAGAGAAACTTTTTAAAAAATATATCCATGCCTCCATCTACCTCAAGAAATTCTGATTTCAGTGGCCTGGGATGGGGCTTACACGTGATTTTTTTTAAGCTTCTCAGGTGATTCTAACATGCAACTAAGTTTGCAAATAACTGGCCTGAACTTCTCTAATCCTTAAAGTATTATTTACAGAGAAAGGTAGTAAAGACGAAGATCATCTATTCTTACGCGAACAATTGTGCCAATTACCTAATTTCCCAGAACTTTAGTTTCCAAATGTGAATAACGCTATATGCCTCTTGGGATATTTTCAAGGATTACTAGGATAAAGGATGTGGCCCAGAATAATGTTCAGCATATTAGGGGCTGAATGCTCAAAAGCCCCCCAAGGAATCAGATAGGGGACCAGGCTGGGTGTAAGATAAGAGGGATTGATGGGGACTGTGGTAAAACGGGAGAGACTCAATCTAAAGGAAGCATCCACTGCTTAGTTCCTGCCAATTGTCATGCAGAAATTTAGGTCGGTGCTCCCAGAGCTTCTGATTTTTTAAGAAAAGAAAATTTAGATAATTTAAGTGTGAAATTTCTCCACTTTTAAAGCAGCCAAACCACACGTCTATCTGTATGTCACCAATTTTCTTCTCAGAAAGTGTTAATTCCCTTTCATCATATAAACCTACGTCATGTCATGTGGTTGTGGATAATTTCAGGATTTGTTCTTGTTTTAGGTTCATTTTCATTAAATAATTAAGTATTCATTTCTCTCTGCTGCCAAGTATTTCTTCCTAAGTGGTTCAAGGATTTCTAGCTATGACTTGGCATAATACAAGCATATAATGAATCTATTACTCTTCAGATCTTGTGCAGTTAAAACAAAATGTGCCCACGATATACTTTTTCTTATGTTATTAATGGCACAATTTTCTTTCTTTATTCATCTCTCCTCCTCTATCAATAATAAATCTGATATGTAATACCAGAATTCTTTCTTCAATTTCAACTCAAGTAACTTGTCATACTCATCACTTAATACTTTTTCTTTGTCTTTTTTCTTTTTTAGACATAACAAATGTTGTCTCTGGCCATTTGAATTGCACAAGTAAAGCTTAATTTCTTCTAAAGAACACCACATTTTCTTATTCTTCCGTCTCCAATATCATGTAGCTTCACTGCTGCTAATATATATGGATATAAATGAAAGAAAGCAGCCTCTTTTTCTTTCCTTGAAGAAACCTAAACATCTTATGTTGTGCCAATCCCTCCTGTTTCCATGAGGTAGATGGGAAGTACATTGAGTCCTTCCAGTAAGAATGTTGAAAGTTTTCATTTCCTACTGCAGCAGCCAAGGTTTGCAAGTGGACTTGCTGAGAATCTCTGTCACCAGTATGAGCCACGGAGATAACAGATGACATAAAGACTTTCCTCTGTGAATTATGGATTAAAAAAAACCTGTTCAAAGATTTTAAATATTGAGCATTTGTTTGAGGCCCACGGTCACGGCACAGAAGTTTGGGAGATTGTACCAAGCAAGACTGATGGGAGGGCACAAAATGAACTGATGGTTGAAGAGGAGATTTATTTGTGAAAGGTGCCTTTCTTCAAGTATGAATACGACAGAGTTGTATGTGAGATTAGTTAAGGTTTTGATCTAAATGAGGGTATCTTGAAAACCATAGATTGATCTTGAAGACCTCCTTGTGTGAATACAGGCTTAAATAAATGAAATGCAAAATATTCAAATGCCTAGAACAAAAGATAATTAAATAATGTTTGACTTGATAGTGATAAATAAGTAGTTATAAATAGTTATAAGTTGATTTATGACTAATTCATAAATTTGGCTCGTTAACGGAACAGAAGAAATAAATAAATGAAATTTTCTGTGGAACTTCAGCATTTGTATAACGCACCATTTCACGTAGAGGAAAGATGCCACAATTGCTACCGGACATATGTAGTTGTTAAAGGGCAATATTTTCCTTATTTTCTAGGAACAGAATCAGAGAACTTAAAAAAGTTGTACAATATGATCACTTGTGTGCATGTTATATACATATAGACAAGCCTGGCTTTCTTTCTCTTTTCTTTCTCTTCCCTCCTCTCCTACCTTCTTTTCTTCCTTCTTTGTAACGAAGAAAGAAGTCAACCTTCAATGCTGCAATGTAATCGACTTTTGTGAGAAACGTCAACTATTACTATTTACTAAAGTTTTGCTTAAAGACATTATTTAAAAACATAACAGACAATTTTATTTACTCGTAGGACAGAAGGATTCCACTAGGAAGTATGAGGTATTCAAATATTTTATGCGCTCTACTTAAAGTAAGGCCCCTGCCCACTGTTTTTCATAGAAGGCTCGACTTGGAAGCAACCTGAAATAGTATCTAGATTAAATTCCTCATTTTATAGATGAAAAGACTGAGACCTTCATGGCTAAGTATCATCCACAGACAGACAGGATTTAAACCCAGGTCTTCTGCTCCAAGTCAGCAGCTTTTTCAACTCTACCAAACAACCAACTTAAAAAAAAAAATAAATACAAAATGAAAACTCCAAGTCCATAATTCTCAGCTTAAGTTTTATTAAAAATTTAATAAGTTTAAAGTTAAAAATAACCCCTCTATTTGGTGAAAACTTCAACCAGAGTGGTAACATATAGTTAAAGAGACTATATTTTTGTTCATTTGCTTAAATTTCCAACAGTAGTTTTGATACATTATACATCATTTAACCCTTAACTCCTACCAAAGTAAAAGAGCAGTACTGGGAAAATATTGTTCTTTCTCAAAACTATATTAACTGTAATCATGTAAGTTAGTTCTGATATTCACATTCATGGCCAAAAATTAGATTAGACTGGGATTTTGAATGTTGTGTTCAAAAGAACACGCTGTGAATAGAACATGCATTTAGCATCAGAAAACTCTGAGTTCCAGTCCTATTCAGCTGCTTCCCAAATGGGTGATCTCCTTGGGAAACATAAACTCTCTGAGCCTTGGTTTCATTATCTGCAAATTGGATGTACTAAGCACATAGAAGATTCCTCTGAGTACTAAATCAGATGATGCACACTAATTGCCTGGATCTGATACTCACTGAGGTCTAATGTCTCATCCCTGAATTTTAACAGCAAAGTGAAGGAGTTGGTGAGCTTTCTGAAACTATGCTGAGTTGACTGGTTTGGGAAATGTCTGAAACTCCTTGAAAGATTAAGCACCCATTAAAAAAAACATTCTTATTTATAAGTCATGCTTCCCGTAAGCCATTCAATTCTAGGTCTACTGGCTGCTTGGAAGCCTTATTTGTACTCACTGCTGTTTTATAGTCTCCAAGGTGAACTTAGATCCCTTTTATTGACTAGTCTGGTACAAATAGGGTGCTTATTAAATGCTTGTTGAATAAATATCATTGGACTTTCTATCAGGCATATGCTTGGTACATACATTCACACATGGGCACATGAATGAATGTAAACTCAGGGACAGGCACCTGGCTCATTTCGTTCACATCTATATTCCCAGGGCTTATAGCAACATTTGGCTGGCACACAATAAGTGTTCAAAAATATTTGTTGAATAAATTAATGAAAGTGTAATGTGTAACATCCTATCCTAGACACTGTGGGAAGCAAGTTATTAATGGTTTCTGCTTTTTAAAAGCGTTACTTATCTCAATGTATCCAATGAAAGAGGAAGAAATAGTAAGACAATCAAAAAAAATTCTATTGTTCAAATATTTACATTTTCACAGTTTCCAGCTACTCCCATCAGGAGACGAAAAGTGACACAGTTTCCAAAACTAAACTAAAACTAAAAACTCTGGTCTTAAAGACTTTCCTTGAAAGAGATGATACCGTGTTCTTACTGTCATATTAAAACAATGGTTTTATATGTTTGTCATCTTTCCCAAGTTCATAGACAACAAAAAAGCAAATGTTATTCAAGTTTTGTTTGGTTTACATACCTGTCTCCCCTGTTCAACTGCAAGTTTGTCAAGATTAGGGACTGTGACTAGTTTATGTCCGCATCTGCAAGGTCTGACACCACCTGACATATATGTAGGTGCTCGATAAATGAAATTTACCTAAATACTAAACCCACATTTGATATTTGTGAACACAATTTTAATGCCTCTTTCACGTTTCCTTTACATGCCCTCTAAAGTCAAGATTATTATTATCTTTTTTAATACATGACTACTTTGGGGTTACATTTGGTCATTTTATGACAACTAAAACAGATGGGTGCGTATAGACAGTGTCTATAACATGAGCAGTATTCTTTTGAGTGACCAGAGTGTCAAATTGCCATCAAGTGTACAGTGGAGAGGACTAGCAGGCTCCCTTTCCAGTTCTTCTCTTATTCTGTGCCAACTGGGCCCTCGGTCTTATTGGTATCCAATAATCAGCCCGATTACAGCTAGCCCTGGGAGACACGACAGAAAGAGAGTCCTCATCTTGCATTAATTGCTCCTATTGAAACTATGCCACATCTCTCCAAGCTAGATGTTGCTTAGTATCCCTTTGATATGATAATGACATGCTTCTTAGCAGATGAATATGCAAATTAAAAGCAGTAATTTGGTGGCATGCACCTGCTGACACTGCACGGCTATGCTTATATGCTCTGCTGTAACACTGCAGCCACACAAAAGCATCACAGAGGTAAAATTAAATTCTAATGTCGTATATATTAAACAGATGCTTCCACTTTTCTTTGTATATCTACTTTTACAGATTTTGCCATTGGAATCTCAGTTCTCTCTTCATGCAATTAATGGACATTGATGTGTCATACACAGAAGCATACTCAGTGCCATTTAAGGGGGCTGATTTTAAAGAAGTGGCTTACATATATGCACATTAGAAGATGAACATTTCTTCTTCATAGCGTAGAAGCTGATGACTTTACTCTTGTGGCACAAAGACTCCTATTCATACGTGGAATGCATCTTTGGGCTGCAAAGCCGAAAATCACATTTCTGTAGAAAAGATGTGCACTGAAATATAGAGATACTTCATCTTGCTTGAAAAAGAATTCCAAAATGACTTGAAGAGGCTAGCAAAATACCCAGAATCAATAAAGTAAATTTCTCTGCTTCATGAAGCTAGTTGCAATGAATGAGAAAACCTAACTGGTGTGTACTTAGGTGTGACCTATAATTACCCCGGGAACCTAAAAGTCTTTTTCAATGTGTTATGTAGTTCAGCCTGACAGAATTAGGCATTCTGAAGACAAACTCTTATAAAAAGTACTACTTATCTATTTTTCTCATCCTTTAAGCCCAGGTAGCATTCACACAGATATATATATATATATATATATATATATATATATATATATATGTGTATATATATATATATATAAAACGATAGCTTAGTTGATTGATATTGAACTGTTTAATAAAACGAATACACAGTTTAAATGTATATTTGGATATAATGAGCATTTTATACTATGCATTTAATAATCACAGTTTAATTACTATATTAAGTGGAAAGGCTCCAATTTAATTAACATCCCTCTATTGTTCGATATAGGTTTTTACCAATTCCACCTTTATATATCAATATATACACATAATACTGCAATGAACATTTTTTAACATGTAGCATTTTCCTTCCTTTTGATTATTTCCCTGGAGTAATCTTCCAGAAGTGATATTAGGAAGTCAAAGGATGAGGCCACTCTCAAGAAGAAAAACAAATCTCTGGCAAACTATTTGCCTTATTTCACAATTTATACTTCTCAGAAATTTAGCAAGAAGGATGCTTTTATGGTTACGTGATTGGAGAACCAATGTTTAACTTTCACATACAAGTGTCCACCTACGCTGATTTAAACACACTTAGCATGGTTTTGTAAAAATCCTCTAGTAATCTCACTGTAATTAAGAGGAGTCTTCTATGAATTCATTTCATTTTATAGTCTCTGGACATTCTAAAATTATTTCTCCAATTCTAGTTAGTTATGAAGTTTTACACAACTATAAAAGAGCTATGAAATTTGAGTTAATAAAAGTAAATGTCGATTTTCTTCTTTGGCCAAAAATTCCCATTTATTTATATATGTTAAAAAACTGTCTTTTTTTTTTTTTACATCATGTGAAGATTTTTATGTAAATGGAGTGTAAATTCTATGTATGGCTAGAGCGATCTATTGCTTTATAATGATGCCATTAAACATGCAGGAGTAACTACTACAGAGAAACACAATTCTCTTAACCTTTCAATCTTGTGCTATATCTAGTTTCTATTAAACTAAAGAATAAGAGATTCAAGGTTATTTCTAATTGCATAAAAAGTCCTATTACTGGTGAGCCTTGTGGAAGTATCTGCTACATTTGTACATAATTCTTTACCTCAAGGAGTCATATTTTCATGTTTTCAATTGTTTATAGTCCTTGAAAAATACATTGAAAGTATGTGCAATAGGAGGAAGGTTGAGATTTGTGGTAATTTTCAAAAATTTCATTTTCATTTATATTATTTAACAAATGACTAGTTTTGTTGGATCATTTACAGATTGTTTCAGGATTTCTAAATTTTAATTATTTAACAGTCACATTATTAATAATCTTTAACTTTTTGACAGAATTAAAATACTGTTTGCGGTGACGTGGGGTGATTTCAAATACTCCTGAAAAGAAGTGGGAAGTCATTCCATCCTATTCTGTCTCATTCCAGCCTTTGAAAATACCTGTAACTTTCTAAAATACTGCTTTGGAAGAGGGATGTGAATTCTGAAACCTGGATTTATACCGATATTGGGATGATCATTGCACTGGGAACCAGGAGACTCAGGTTTTAGATCCAGCTCTGACATCATGGGCTGGGCAAGCAATTTGCTTAACTTCTCTGGGCCTCAAATTTTCACACCTAGTCATCCATTCAACAAGTATTTATTGGATGCCTACTGTGTGCTAGGTGCTGTTTAAGGTGATGGAGATACAGCAGGGAATAAAACAAGGGCTCTATTGTTTTCATTCTGGTATGTGAGAGACACATAGTGACAAATACATTTAAGGAGAGGTGACTGGAGCTCAGCCCCTTTGCAGCACTGCTCAGCCTCCATCTTCTCAGTCCATCACCAGCAAGCCTTCTGATTTCTTTAAGACCAAGCTCTGATTTTAGGTGTATTTAAAATAAATACATTCACTAGTTGAAGCCTGTTATTTCTTCTATAATAAAAAAAAAAATTCTCCCTTACCAAACTTCTGCCTATAGCTGCCAACTTATTTCTCTGCTCTCCTTTACTTTTTCAAGAAAAAGTTCTTGTAATGGTTCATTGTTTCCAGTTCAACTTCTCCCATTATCTCTTGGACATGAAATCACTCCAAACAGGCTTTTGTTCCCACCATTCAACTCAAATCGTTCTTGGTCAATGTCTCAAATTGTCTCTACATTTTGAAATCCAATGGTCAAGGTTCAGTACTTTTCTTATGCTTCCCAATATTACTATTTCTTGGTATTATTATTGGTAATAATAATCATTGCTTCCATTTACTAGGTACTTATTTTACTCTAGATACTATTCTAAGTGTGTTTAAAAAATTCAGGCATTTAAACCTCATGAAAACCATATGAAATAAAAATAATAATAATCCCCATGTTATAGGTGGAGAAAAAGACACAGAGAGGTGTAGTGACTTTTTCAAGGTCACAAAGCAAATAAATGGCAGAGATGGATTTGAACCTGGCAGAATGGCTTCTGAGGCTTTATCTTAGCCACTATGTTATGCTGATTTATTAGTAACATTTGACTCAGTTGATTGCTCCCTCCTTAAAACACTTTCTTAACTTGGCTTTCAGGACATCATGCTTCCCTGGATTTTTTCCCGTCTTCTTGGCCACTACTTTTCAGTCTCCTTGGCTCTTCTTCCCTGTTGGCCTTCCTAAATCTTAACAAAGGAGTGCCTCTGAGCCGAGTTCTTTAATTTCGTCTCTTTTTCCTATTCACTCCTTTGCTGATCTCATCATAAATCTCAAGGCTTTCAGTAACAGGTGAACTTTGACAGCTCCCAAATTTTTACCATTAAAGCAAGCTTTCTGTGAAATCCAGACTTGCATGTCCAAATGCCCACTTGATATCTCCACTTTGAGATGCAGTGATCTCAAACTCAACAAAATCAAACTGAACCCCACCTCTATCTCCACCTCTACTGCAAACCAGCCTTCCTTCTCAGTTAAGCGCAACCCCATTCTGAGGAGCTGCTCAGGCTTAACATGCTGGAGTCTTCCCTGACTCTTCTCTGCTTCTTATGCCCCGTATCTTGTCCACCAGCAAATCTTGTTGGCTCTACCTTCAAAATATATCCAGAATTCACTTGTTTTTCAACATCTCCACTGCCACCATCCTAGACCAAGCCACTGGCAATTCCGCCTGGATTAACTTTTATCTCCCTACTTCCGCCCTTGTTCTTTGACAGTCCAGCCAACTCAGCAACCAGAATTATCTTGATTAAATTAAACTGAGACCACATTGCCCCTTTGAACCAACGGCTTCTCATTTCACACAGAGCAAAATACCAAAGCCATTATATGGGCCCACAAGGCCCCACACAATCTGCTCCCCTCTCCGGTCTCCAGCCTTACCTTCTGTTATCCTGGTCCCTGCTCATTGTGATCCAGCCCCACAGGGCTCTTTGCTCTTCCTGCTCTTCCTTGGACTTTGTGGCTTCTGTGCCTTTGCACCAATGTTTTCTTTTCCTGGATTCTTTTGCTCTTAAATGTCACCCTGGCTTTCTTTCTCTCTCCTTCAAGAATATGCTCAAATGGCCTCTTTTTAGGAGGCCTTCCTTGACTATCCTGTTTAAATTGTACCCCAATATTTCCAATCTCCTTTCCCTGCTTTATTATATATTAGTAATACTATATATTTTATTTATTTTATTTTATTTCTATCTCCCCAAAAAGAATGTTTCATAGGCAGTGAATTTTGTATGTTTCGTACATTGTGTGGTCCCAGAACCCAGAACGTTGTCTGGCTCATGGTAAGAAAATTATTAGTCCATGTAAGAGGAATTTTAGAGGTAGGCTACATTCTTCTTTGCTTTTGTCTTGTGGAAGAAAGTAAGTTTCACTTCTTGATGTTCTTAAGAGTGAAGAACTTTTCTAAAAGCTTCTAGAAAAATTCTTCTTGCTTTCTATTGCCCAGAATTTTGGCCAATCACTGATTTCAGGGAAGGGGGGCTGAGATTACCTTTAAGTTCACTTGGACCCAACGCTAGAGCAGAGAGTAGGATCAGCTTCCCTTGAGGCGTATGTGCTGGGGAGGGGAGGGGCACTGCTAAGAAATCAGGGTTCTACAGGGAGGAAGCCCTGGGCAGGCGGACAACAGTGTCTCCTACAGATACCTCCAAGTGGAAGTGCGGGCTGCAAGGATATGACGGTACTCATTTCCTCACATCCTCATCAACACTGGACCTTGGCTATTTAAAAAAAAAAAATCAATCTGATGATTGAAAAAATTTTATCTCACTTTTGTTTTAATTTTCATTTCTCTGACTATTATTGAGGTGAAGCACATTTTTATTTGGTAATTAACTATTTAAGTTTTTCTTTTTTAAAATTGCCTGGTCATATGCTTTGCTCATTTTGAGGGGGGTTGTTTAACTTTTTCTTGTTCTTTATATGCCTTGTATATAATCCTTTGTTATATATATTGCAAACATTTCATCCCAATCTACTGCTTGTCATTTAACTTTGTTTATTGATTTTTATTGGGTCATGTATAAATTTGTGTATTCAAAAATTTTAATCATTTGATTTTTAGCTTCGGGTTTTGTCTTTTTTTTTTTTTCTGGGTTTGTCTTAATGGGGCTTGTCCTACTTCAATATTATAAAAATGCTTTTCTATATTTAGTGGTTTAAAATACAATTTTTATGATATCTTGAATTTACCTTTCTGGACTCTGCATTCTATTTCATTTACTTATTTATCTATTTGTCCCCGATGATATCAAGCTCTCTTAATATCTTAACATGCTGTGATATTTTAGAAAGTTCAGAAGATATTTTATTCCCATTTTTCCTTTCTTTATTGACTGTCTCACCTCCAGATATATTTTAGAACTAATTTTTAAGTTTTTATTTGGCATTACATTGAATAATTAGTTTGAGGAGAATTACCAGCTTTATTGTATCGAGTTACTCTACCCATGACTGGGGCAATGTTTTACTACATTCTTCATCTAGATACAGGAATTATTCAAACTATTTTTAAAACTTTCAACAAGTAGCTAGATTATTGCCAACTATCAGCTTGTTATTAATTTATAATTTTATTGTATTGAAGTCAGAAAAAGTCTATGTAATTCCTGTTTTTCTTTGGAATTTATTGAGATTGTTTCCTGAGAAATAGTAGTAGTAAATTTTAAAAAATAAATAATGCATTTGTGTTTCATAAATGTGTATTCTCTATTTGTTGGATATGTGTATGTATACATATATATTTTATTATATATGTTATTAAAATCCTATTTATTCTTATTATTTTGGGGCTACTTTAATCATCAAATTCTAAGAGAGGTATACTAAGTTATTCCAATAAAATTATGAGTTTAATAATGTCACTTGCAATTCTAATAGTTTTTGTTTTACATATGTCAAAGCTCCCTGGTATGTGCATTAAATTTGTGATTTTTATATTTTGATAGATTGTTCAGTTTATAATGTAAAATCTTTCTCTGTCACATTTAATAATTTTGGTCCCAAAGTCTAATTTATGTCATATTAATATTTCTTTAACTGGTCTTTCTCTGTGTTAATTGACATATTTCTCAAATACCTCTGTCTAGCCTTTAGTTTCGTCATGCTGTGTCATTTTGTTTTGGAAGTGTCTCTTGCAAGTAATAAGCAGTTAGATTTTTAAAAAATCTTATAATCTCTCCCTTTTAATAGGAGAATTAACATTTTGCATTCATAATGATTATTAATATGTTTGGACATATAACCACTATTAAATATTTAATACTTACTTTTTAGAAAGTAATTTCTTTTTTCCCCATCTTTTTGGGGGTTTACTGAGTTTTCTCTACTTTTTTCTCCTACTGAAAGATTTAAAAATTGTATGTTTTTTTTTCTGTTCCTGTATTAGTTAGCCTTGAATTTTTTAACTCTTTTTTTTTTTGGTTTTGGGTTTAAAAAAAACTTTTTTTTTAGAGATAGGGTCACACTCTGTTGCCCAGGTTAGAGTGCAATGGTGCAATGATAGCTCACTGCAGTGTCGAACTCCTGGGCTCAAGCAATCCTCCTGCCTTAGCCTCCTGAGTAGCTAGGACTATAGGCGTGCACCCGACTAATTTTTTTATCATTTTGTAGAGACAGGGTCTCACTAAGTTCCTCAGGCTGGTCTTGAATTCCTGGCCTCAAGTGATCTTCTGGCCTCAAGTCTCCCAAAGTGCTGGGATTATAGGTATGAGCCACTGGTGCCCGGCTTTACCTCATTTGTTTAAATGCATACATCTTCCCCTAATATAAGACAATAAATCCCGGCATGCTATTATTTTCTCCTTCACCAACATTGGGTTTACTTTCAAATCATATGTTGAACTCATTTGGAGTTAGTTCCAGATTGTTAATATTTTAAAAAAATTTAAATGACTGTAAGGATTTATACTTAACCATAAGATTTACTGGTTTCTTTTCATCTCCTATTTGTGGTATTTAATGTCTTTCTTTCTCCCAAAATCTTTTTTTGTTTTCTTCAAGTACGTCCTTGAATATTTCTTTCTGAATGGATTTTTTTAAAATGCCTTCATTTTACCTTCACATTTGAAGGCTCATTTGGCTGGATTTAGAATTACACGTAGATTAACTGAGAAGGTGACATTTGAGTTAAGACTTGAAGATAGTCAAGGAGGCAGCTGCATAGATATCTGAGGTCTCAGCAAAGGCAACATCAAGTGCAAATGTCCCCAAAGCAGGAGCATGCTTGTGTGTTCCTGGACCACATATAAGTGTGGAAATTTATTTAGTGTCTGTCTTTCCAATCAGCCTATAAACTTTAGGACCAGGTCTCTTTTATTTTCAACTGTACATCCAGCACCTCTCATAGCATTTAGCGTATAGCATATGCTCAATATTAGCTGAACGGATGAATGACCCAAAATTTAAAACTAAAGCCCTAGATTATGCCATCTGAGTTTACTAATACAGTTTAATTCCAATAGCAATAATAAAGAGGACATGGCCATCTCTTCTAGCATGGTGAGCTGCACAAAGCACTAAGCCAAGAAAATGTTTCTACTTCTTATTTGCTTGCTGTGGGTTTTTAAATGAATCACTTACCCTTTCTGAATCACAAAGCAGAGGTGATAATATTCACCTTGCTGCTTAACTCACAGGACTATTATCAAGAAAAAAATCATAAAATAAATATAAAACAATTTGCAAACTCTGTCGTTACTAAAATATCAGGAATTAGCTATATTTATCTGTAAATATACAAAATACATTTTTCAAAACAAAAATAAACTTTCTGAGGAATTCGATATAATTTTCTTTTGGAATTAAATTGGAGTACTTTATACATAGTATGTGCACAGTAAAATGTGTTGCAAGACTACTAGAGAATATTCCCACCATGCAAAACATGTAACTAGCTCAATTTTCCAGACTTTTAGGTTGCCTTTTTATATGATTATGGAAAGATTTTCTCGCATTTATTCAATTTAATTTTATTTTACTTTCTAAGTACTTTAATTTTTTAAATGAATACTGAAAATAATAAATTAAGTCCCTGACACAGCTACTGGCAACACACACACACAGGAATTGTTTCTTGAAAATGTATCTCTTGGCCGGGTGCGGTGGCTCACGCCTGTAATCCTAGCATTCTGGGAGGCCGAGGCAGGTGGATTGTTTGAGCTCAGGAGTTCGAGACCAGCCTGAGCAAGAGCGAGACCCCGTCTCTACCAAAAAAATTCAGGACAACTAAAAAAAATATATATATATGTATATAGAGAGAGGAAATTAGCCGGGCATGGTGGCACATGCCTGTAGTCCCAGCTACTTGGGAGGCTGAGGCAGGAGGATCACTTGAGCCCAGGAGTTTGAGGTTGCGGTGAGCTAGGCTGACGCCACAGCACTC